>PVKA01012051.1:0-39474 GCA_004027165.1 Ctenomys sociabilis | reverse complement strand
TCATTCCCTTTCCTAGAAAACTGGGCCAATGAGGCTAACCAGGTGTTGCAACTTTCAGTAACTAAAATCTTACAGAGAAAAGGTAGGATGTGAGCTGGTTGAGTGCTAGGAACATTATCTGTATACCTACTTCAGCTATGCACAAACTTGGGTGCAAAATAATTATGGCTATTTGCTGTAGCCATTCACAAAAGCTTACTGTAAGTCAGTTCCTTTATAGGCCAAATAAAGACAGCAACATAAGTGGTAAAGAGAGCAAAAGACTATTACATACATAAAATGTGAAGTGTATTAACTGTGAAATGCTTTCTAAATAAGCAGTGATCCTACAGAATAAGGATAATCTCTTTAAATAAGTACATTTCAGACTAAGGAAGCATAACAAAAACACCTGTTTATTATTCTTCTGGGATTTTTTCAGTTGCATGTACAGCCAGACTGTCTTTATAGTTTATTTATTTTTTAAGACTTCCCAGCAGACTGGTGTTGTCTGAGGGTAGGAGACATTTGAGTACTCTTCCCTCTTCCACAGAATGTAGCATAGTCTCCCTACTGAGTAGGACACCAGTGTGTATTCCTTTTGGAACAGGGGACATATATAAGAAATCATTACCTAGGAAAAGTTTTTGATTGATGTTTATGTAGAAAAGTCAGAGAAGAGACATTAAGAGGATTCAGTGAGCCCCCTCCCATCCTATCACCTATTTCCATCTTAACTTGGAGAAAGTAGATAAACACTTCCTACCAAGGAGAGGTCTCAAAATAGTGTTGTAGTGAACCATAGTTGGAAATAATGAAGAAATCTAAACCCCTTTAACTATTGGGTCTCCAGAGTGAACATTCAAAAAAAATTAAGAGGAAGAAGAAAACAGGAACATATAAATAAAACAATATTTTATGATACAATGAGAAACTAATTTCATTTAGGCCAGAGATGTCATCACAGTGACCATCTCAGCAATCATGATACTAAATGCAAACATTTATTTTCTTCTATAGAAGCTTCTGGTTATAGAATCTTAGGAAGTAGTTGCTACTCAGGTGTTTGGTATACAAAATTGAGTTATAACCCTGTGTCTGATGTTTGTTTTAGTCACTGTTCTTTTGTAACTTCTGGAAGAATTGAGAGGTCATCCTTACTCTAAGTGTACCACTAATACCAGAGGTGTTAAGCAAACAAGAGCAATGAAAAAGACAGCATATATCTCTTCCAAGGGGAAGTCCTGCAGTTCAGTGTTGTAACATTATATTCCAGGAATCTTTGTATCACTGAGCATTTTAGAAAATTTTCCCAATAATAGATTGGGCTGAGAGAGAAAATTGACTAAGTTTTTAGTGGATTAAAGACTCATATATTTGTCGGCAAGAACAAGGAATAAGTGATCATCATTTAGTAACTTGTTTCAATGAAATTGCTTCATAATGACTCTTACTCCAAAAATTATCTCACCAAATTCACTAAGGTAAATCTTCACACAGAGAAACAAAACACAATGCAGCCACAAGATCTTCTTGAAAAAATCAGCCCAAAGATTTAGTTTAAAAGAAAATTTACCCTTTTCAGACATTTCTGAGCACCTTTCTGAATACTTTGCCAATATAGTCTTTCTGAATATTTGCCAACTAGTGCCTTGGAAATGATTTTATTTTATTTACCACTTATTACAGTAAATAAAATTTACCATTATATCACTTAAATGTCTTGGGATAAGCCATACCACACCAAAATTTGACCATGTCACTTATGAGTTCTCAATGTTAACACTCAGGCTACAACAAGCATAGTGAAATATTTTGTGCACAATATGATCTGCTTGAGAGCATGTGCCAATTCTCAATGAAGTATAGTTTGTTTCTATCAGGTAGACACAAGTATGGAATGTTGGGAAGTACAAAGTAGAATTCTACTGGAGAAATGCTTGGAAATAAGGAGTAATTTTAGGCAATGTTTTCACTTGCCTAGGTAATAAGGTAATCAGTTATACCTGAACAATTAATTTTATTGGGAAATCATCCTTTTGTCCCATCTAATGTATGAATTCCTATGTTTTCTACCTTAGACCCACCTCATCTCATAGTTTTGGTCTATAAAAATCCCTTAAAAAGGCAGATCCTTCAGTCACCCATTCAGATCTCTATCTGTTCCTCTCTCTCGGACAGAAGCTTTCTTTCCCCCAGTGAATACGTTCTACTCTTAAAAAAGTACAGGCAAATATAATGGTCATGCTGCTTTATCACAGAACCTCCCTTTCCTCCTTTTTTCTATTTCTCCCTGTCAAACATGTGCTATATGCATTAGATAATTTTGCTTTATATTTTGTTATAAGACAAAACACAGGGCTGGCCAAATAGTTCAGCAGATTTCAGACACAGGCACCGGGGGTTCGATCCCTGGGCCTGCTATGGCAGCTCCACCCCAGGGGTGCACTGGGAAGGCAATTGAGCCTGGGTGTGGTGGCACACACCTATAATCCCAGCTCTTGGGAGGCTGTAAACAGGTGGATCACTCTGAGTCTGATCTAGTAGTGAGACCCTGAATACCCTGTAGACCCTTCCCTAAGATACAGAAGAAAAAAATAGAAAGAACCCCATACAACACAATGACTTTTATACAGGATCTCAGTGGTGGCCAAGTGATTGGTAATTTAATGCCAATTAGACCAGTTCTTAAGTGTTCATGTTCCAAGTTATGCCTGGTGCCATCTTTGAACCCTCTCTGGCATGCTCATCATGTTGAATCTTTTATTAGTGTCTTCAAACTGTGTCTGCAATGATGTAACAATTTCTCACAATTTCTGCTGCCATCTCCCAGTAAAATATGATCATCACACCCATAAGATGCCTCTGCATCTAGTGGCTAGTTCAGTCTTGTTTTCTTCAGTACATTCTAGAACAACAATCAGAGTGATACACATGAACCCAAACCATGTCATTCCTCTGTTTTAAAAAAATCTCCAGTGGCTTCCTGTCTTCCATGGTGGAAAAGCCAGTATTCCTACTGTGACCTTGGAAATGTTGCATGCCTGGCCAAATGCCCTCCTTGGCTCCTGGGCTTTCTGGGCACCAACCATGCTGACCTCTAGCTGTGCTCATGTACACAGTCAGGTCTGCTTCTTGGGCTGTGTTGTGTGTTTTCACTGTGTGTCACATGCTTTTATCAACATGGGGAACTTGGGGAGGAAGCAGCAGGTGAAAAGAATTAAGATGTATTATGTACATGCACAGCTCCCTATAGGAAATGCATTTATTTTATACTACAAATGCATACTAATACATCTTTAAAGCAAAGTTAAGATATTCCCAAGAGCTAATGCCTTCATTTTATTAGGTTTTTACTCTGAAGAAGAGCCTTTCCCTGCCAGCCTGATAAAGTCACCATTGTTTGTCTCCATCTTACTGCGGTTTTTCTCTAATTTATCTTTAGTACTTACTACTGAGTATTGCATGCCATAATGGAAAATGTTTCTTGTCTTATTGGCTGCACTGTTCCCAACTCCAAGGTCTTTGAAGACAGGAACTTTTGCTTGTGCTGTTCACAGATGAATCTTTTATGCAGAGAAAAGAAAAGTTATTCTTTGGGACGTGACATATACTCCACCAGTATGAAGTAACTTAAACTCTCGTGAGTCCAGTATGCATCCTTGTAGCTTCTAACATTGAATCCTTGCAACTTCACCTGGTTCTTTCTCCTCACTTACAGTGGGTGGCATTTAGTCATGAACTTTCATAAGCTATTGAATGAAGAAGTTTGAACAAAAATGGAAGTAGAAAGCATTCTTATATGCTTCTTATTACTCTGAAGTAGAAGGCATTCTTATATGCTTCTTATTATTCTGAAGGCATTTTTATATCCTTCTTATTACTCTGAAGAGGAGTATTCTTTTCTGCTGGATGCTAAGACCAAGACAAAGGATGCCACCACACCCAGGCTCAATTGCCTTATATTCAAAACTTACACTGTGATACAGGGATTCAGGGTAAATCCTGAGGGGACTTGACTGACCTTGTTGGAAACAAAAGTTACCTTTCTTGTTATATAGGTCTTGCTTTATCTTGGTCTTAGCATCCAGCAGAAAAGAGTAAAAACAAGATATAAAAAGTAAAGTCATATTAATATGCTGAGCTGTAAAAGGCTCAAGTCAACAACTTCTGATGTTACTCGTCCTATGGATAACCCACTACTATTGTGGACTACTGGACTAGGTTAGGTCATTTTGCTGAATTCACACACCTACAATATTTAAATGGCAATGGAATAGCCATCTCTGACAAGACTAAATAACAAAAAAAGCATACAAATCCTAGCTATTTTGTATATACAGGTATAAAAAATGTAGTTTTGTATATACTATACAAAATAGGATAGATATACAGCTACTTTCTTAATTCAATGAGAAGAAAAAATTGTACTAACAGTGTTTGGACAGGATATCATATCTGCATCCTGTACTATGAATAACCATTATAAAGACAATGATATGAAATGTGTTAATTATTAAAATTGTGCTGCTAATCTGTTTTGAAACTGTCTCATGTTTCTCAATAAAATTAATTTAAAAAAGGACTGAAAGAAAAAAATTTATGGAGAAGCTCAGGATATTATGTAATTGGTTTCTTTCCCCTGTACACTGCAATTTAGATGTGAATCAAATAGAAACACATTGTTTCTATCTTATTATTATAATATTGATTATAGAGAAAGCCTATGAAGTATTACTAACAATATTATTGGCAACATTTTCTTGAAGGAAAGGCATGGATTATCGCTCACACAAATAGTGTTTATCACTGCTTGTAGAATTAGTTGAAAGTCAAGTAGTAAGCTATCACAGACCTCTGTTTTAGCTCTTGCCAATTGAGCTGTGCTGTTTTCAGGTGCAAGGATGGGTGAATTCAGTGACAATCACAGTTAGAACATCTCATAATAGTAAAGTGTCACAAGCTTCACTTTCTGATGACTTATTTTTGAGGTGCTGCAGTCTTTCTCTGACACCCTTGCATGTTTGCATGTAGTCCCCAGTGCACGCCAATACTGTGAACACTAAAACACATATGATGATAGGTCATTCATACTATTTCACAGTGGTTCATTTTATCTTTGGACAGTTTTGTTAAAAAGTTCACCTATACTGATGATATATCTCTTCAATAGAATTATTGACTAAACATATACATCACTGTATTAGGTAGAAATCATTTGTAAATATGATGCAAGAATTAATTAGCTTGGATCAATTTTGCATACCTATATCTGGCAATCTGAGCTTGACAATATGATTCACAGTTTACAGCCTGACAATGCCTAAGGAGGTTAAAAATAATCTGAGGGCTAGTAAAATATCTCAGCAGACTAAGTGCCTGATAAGGCAACTATAGGGACCGGAGTTCGATCTCTGGCACCACATGGCACACCAGCCCCACCCCTGGGTGCCCTGAGATGGTCACAGAGACCAGGCATGGTGGCACACACTTGTAATCCAAGCAGTAAGGAGGCTGAAAACAGAAGGATTGCAAAGAGTATGAGCTGTGTAGTGAGACCCTGTCCAAATACACTAAAATAAATAGAGAACGTAGATAATACACATTCAAAAACACAACCTGTTATTATTTCCTAGAGATAAAAGTTGGTCTTTTGTTATACTTTGAAGGAATTGGAACTAGGTTAGTATAAGAACAAGTACTGAGACTGACTCGCCTGGCAACTCCCCGAGCCCCTGGCCCCAAGCCCACTGAGCAAGTGGGAATTTCTCTGACTCCCGCCACCTGAAACCTCAGTTCATTGAGTGTGTGGAAGAGCTTTTGGCTTCCCTCAGAGCGCACAGCACCATCCGTAGCCCCAACCGCCAAGACCTCTGAGTGAGTGAATGGTCGGCCTGAGACACCACAGACTTACTTGCTTGGCAACTCCCAGGAGCCCCTGCCCTCAAGCCCACTGAGCAAGTGAGAATTTTTAGTATCTCTAGCCACCCGAACCATCCTCGCCCAGCCTGGTGAGTGTGTGGGAGAGCTTCTGCACTCCTCAGTGCTCCCTGGACCAGGGACACAACAGAGGGGAACCACAAGCTCACAGTTGTACCAGAAGAGCTGCAGCAAAAAGGAACTGAACACAACAGCTAGATCCAGGCCAGGCATAACTGTATAATTTCAAACTTAATAGACTAGCACCTGAATCTCATGACATGGTAATCTCATGAACTTTGTAACTGCACCAAAGCTCTACCCCAAAGGTCAGAGGTCAGTGCCATACAAAATGACAAAGACAAGGAGCAAAAGGCAATCTCAGGACTTGAGTCCACCAACAAGTGCAGAGGACACTAGCTCAGCTGAAATGATTGAATTAACAGAGGCAGAAGCAAAGAAATAACAGCAGAAAGGTATAGAGGAACTCAGACCAGAATTAATGCCTGAAATATAAAAAGAAATTTTAGAATACATAGCATGGGAAGTAATGAATCAAGTCCAGAAATGTATGGGGGAAACCCAATGCCTACCCAAGACAAGGGCAAAGAACACTAGTCCAGCTGAAATGTATGAATTACCAGTGTTGGAAGCAAAGAAACAACAGCAGAAAGGTAAAGAAGAACTCAAAGCAAAAATAATTTCTGAAATAAAAAAAGAATTCTTTGAAATCATAACATATGAAGTAGAGAATCAATTCTGAAAATATATACAGGAAATCCAATTTGGAAAAAACATTGCAGAAAAAGAATTAATAGCTTCCTCTAAAGAAGACATTGATAAAAAAAAATAGAGATCAGAAATATGATGGATCTCTTTCTTCTGTGGCTCAAAAATCTCCTTGTTCAGAAAATTTGGAGCTCACCTGAGTTTCATGATGCTGCAGTACAGGTTCTCCTATGTCCTGAGTCTTTGCTGACCTTGAAAGGCTAGGGCCAAAATGTTGTCTGGCCTTGTGGCTCTTCTATTTCTCCAACTCTGACTTGTGAACTTAGGTTGTTAACCATCCAGAAGAAAAGCTGATTAGTATCCTGCAGCATATGCCATTCACTTTGCCTTATCTGACTCAATTGATTTTACTTGTTGTATGTTTCCTTTTGTAATTCTGCTTTTTGCTTGTTATACTAGGGAGACTATACGATATTTACATATGTGTGTCTGGTTTATTTCATTTATGAGTATATGTTCAAGTGGCATCCACTTCAGTATAAATGCTTCAAACTTATCATTCTTAATAGCTGAGTAATACTCCATTATATAGAAATATCACATCTTTTTCAACTATTCCTCATGTGATGGACATCTTGGTTGTTTCCAAGATTTTGCTATCACACATTGTGCTGCTATAAATATAGGTACACATATATCACTATGATACAATGTTTCCAGATCCTTTGGGAAAATTTCCACTAGGGGCTTGAATGGGATTTCTAGTCCTACTCTTTTGAAGAGTCTCCACACTGACCTCCACAATGGTTGTACCAGTCTACATTCCCACCAGCAGTGGAGAAGTGTTCCCTTTTCCCCACAACCTCTCCAACAATTGTTGTTAGTTGATTTCCTTATGATAGCCATTCTTTCTGGAGTGAGAGATTGAAGTTCAATAGTGTGCCTGGGGAGAGTCACATGAAGAGAAAACTTTCTCTCAAGCTCTCACATTGAGCAAACTGGCCAAGCATTGGCTGTGACTCATCCACATGGATGACACAGACAAAGGATCTACAGAATAATGTACAGGACTACAAGATAAACCCTGAGGGGACTTCACTGACCACATAAGAAATATAAAGTTCATGTGTTGGTACATAAGTCTTGCTCTATCTAGGTCTTAACCATCCAGCAGAAAAGTATAAAAATGAAGTATACATCGCGGGGCCATAATATTAAGCTGAGCTGTAAATGGCTATGGTCGACAACTTCTTTGAATAACTCACTATTGTTGTGGAATGCTGGACTGTGATGGATTGTGGTGTCGAGTTCAAGCACCTAAATTAGTTGAATGTCAATGGAGTGCCCACCTTTGACAGGTGTAGACAAAGGAAGGGGTGTAGAAAGAAAAAATCATGATGTGTGTGTATAGACAATACATTTTGGATAGATAACGCTGTGCTTCTACATAATCCTATGAGAGGCAAGATCTGAACTAATGGTGGTTGGACAGGATATTATGTCGGTTTGTAGTACTATGGTCATCCACTAGGAAAATAATTATTGAATTTTTGATATAATTCAGGTATAGAAAATAAGATAAGTAAGCAGCTACACTCTTAATTTACTGATAAGAGACATCTGCTAAAATAATATCTGTAAATATAATATCATGTATGCACCTTGTACGATACCAAAACATTATGAAAACAGTTTGCAATGTATTAATCTAATGAATCTGTCTTGTTAAGGTGTCTTGAAACTGTCTGATTGATGTTTTTACTTCAATAAAATAAAAAATAAATTAAAGAAAATTATTGGAACTGTCCTACTAATCTGTTTTGAAACTGTCCCATTGCTATTTCTTTCTCAATAAAATTAATTAAAAATACAAAGAAAAAAAAAGAAATATGATGGATTCCAGGAAAGATCAATACAGGAAAGAATTAGACTTCATGAAGCACAGTCAAAGAGATATAGAAGAAATTAAAATCTTAATCACGAGTCTACACAACCACTCGAGTGAAAGCGAAGACAGAGTTTCAGATCTTGAAGACACTGGTGCAGCTACTGAAAAGGCCAGAAAGGATCTCTAAAAACAAGGATGCAGGAAACAATAATTCATCACCTGCAAGATGATGCCAAGATGAACAATGTGAGATTAATTAGCATCAATGCGGATGAAGGAGTCAAAACAAATGATATAAAAAGAATATGGGCAGAAGTAATCACAGAAAACTTCCAAAATATGAGGAAACAAACCAACATTCAGGTAACTGAAGCATACAAAACACCAAATAACTTCAACCCAACTAAAAAGATGCTGAGACATATAATAGTCAAGATCCCAGAAATCCAACACAAGAATACTATACTAAAAGTTGCTAGAGAAAAGAAGCAGATCACATTCAAAGGAAAACCCATCAGAATTATAGTAGACTTGTCTAAAACCATGAGGACCAGGAGAACATGGAGCAGAGTTCTTCAAGTCCTGCACGAAAACAAATTCCAGCCCAGACTACTGTACCCTGAAAAACTCTCTTTCAAGTTTGATGGAGAAGTGAAATAATTCCATGACAAAGAAAAACTAAAGAATTTCATGATGACAAAGCCATCCCTACACAGGATACTGAACAATATTCTAGAGAGAGAGCACAATGATCAGAACTCCACGAATGAGAACAGAACGAATCCACTAAACAGGATAGACAATTAAACACAGGATACAAAGGAGTAAACAACACCAGGTAAATATCATGGCAAAGTCAGCACATTTCAATTATAACCATCAATGTAAATAGAATCAATTCTCCAATTAAGAGAAATAGACTGGCACAGTGGATTAGGAAACAAAATCCAACAATATGCTGTATACAAGAAACACACTTAACTCAAAAGGATATTCATAGGCTCAAAGTCAAAGGATGAAAAACAATACTACATGCCCCAGCAACCCAAAAAAAGCAGGCATAGCAATTCTGTTCTCAAACAGTCTCAACTTCAAACCAAGAATGATAAAATGACACAAAGAAGGCCACTATATATTGGTCAGAGGAAAAATTCAAGAGCAAGAGGTAACACTCATAAATATCTGTGCACCAAACACAGGAGCATCCAACTATGTAAGACAAATCTTAATGGACATGAAAAATTTGACATCTAAGAGCACAATCTTAACAGGAGATGTTAACACCCCTTATCTCAAAAAGATAGGTGAACCAGACAAAAAATTAGCAAGGAAGTAGCAGAACTGAACCAGAGTTTGGAACAAATGGACCTGGTGGACATTACAGAGTGTTCCACCCAACCACAGCTGACTATACATGTTTTTCAGTTGCATTGGGTCATTTTATAAAATAGACCACACACATTTCCATAGGTCATGCTTAAGTGTCTGCAAGAAAACAAATTATCCCATGCATATTATCTTACCACAGTGCAATGAGACTGGAAATAGATGACAAAGGAAACCAGAAAACCCTCTAAATTTATGGAAACTAAATAACACCCTACTCAGTAATCAATGGGTCACAGATGAAATTAAACAAGAAATTCAACTATATCTATAATTAAATGAAAATTGAACCACATCTTATTGCAATTTCTTGGATGTGATGAAAGCAATTCTCAGAGGGAAAAATCATAGCTATGAACTCACACATAAGGAAAACAGAAAGGGGAGGAATAAACACCCTAATGTTGTACCTCTGACTTCTAGAAAAGGAAGATCAAACTAAACACAGAGCCCAAAGATGGGAAGAAATCATAAAGATTAGAGCAGAAATTAATTCAATTAAGATGAAGAAAACAGTTCAAAGAATCCAAAAGTCAAAAAGCTGGTTCTTTGAAAGAATAAACAAAGTTGATAAGCCCCTAGACAACCTCATCAAAAAGGGGAAAGAAAAAATTCAAATACAAGCAATAAGGACTAAAAAAGGGTGAAATTACCACAGACCCAGTGGAAATTCAGATTATCAATAGCTACTTTGAGAATCTTTATGCTCACAGAATAGAAGACACAGATGAAATCTCCAGATTCCTCGAAAGGTGTAAATTACCAAAACTGAACCAAGAAGATATAACAACTCTCAATAAGCCAATGAAATACAAAACAAAGTAAAAATCCTACCGACAAAGAAAATTTCAGGTTCTGATGGATTCACAGCTGAATTCTACAAGAAATTTATTGAAGATATCATCCCTACACTCTTCAAAATCTTCAGTGAAATTGCAAAGGAAGAAGTCCTCCCAAAATCATTTCTTAAGGCAAATATTATACTGATTCCAAAACCAGGGAAACAACCAAGCTAAAAAGAGAACTACAGGCTATTCTTCCTCATGAACATAGATGCAAAAATCCTCCATAAAATCTTAGCAAATAGAATACAGCAAATCATCAAGAAGATCATACACCATGAACAGGTAGAATTCATTCCAGGGATGCAACAATGGTTCAGTATTCAATAATCTATAAATGTAATACACTGTATTAATAGACTGAATTCTAAAAACCACACGATCATTTCAATTAATGCAGAAAAAGCTTTTGACAAAGTCCCACACTCATTCATGTTCAAAACCTTATTGGAATGCATGGCTTCTACCTCAATTTGATGAAAGCCATCTATGATAACCCAATGGCTAATATAATTCTAAATTGGGAAAAACTGAAATCTTTTACTCAAATCAGGTACAAGACAAAGATGTCCTTTATCACCCCTCCTATTCAATATAGTTTTGGGATCTTTAGCTACAGCCATTAGACTAGAGGGAGAAATAAAAGGAATAAGAATAGGTAAAGAAGAAGTTAAATTATCACTATTTGCAGATGACATGATACTTTACTTGGAAGACCCCAAAAATTAAACCAAGAAGCTACCAGAATTGATAAAAAATTCCGTAGCATAGCAGCATACAAAGTCAATATTCAAAAGTCAATAGCATTATTCTACACAGATAACAAACACACTGAGAGGGAAACTAGAGAAACAATACATTTTACAATGGCACCATGGAAAATGAAATACCTTGGAATTCACTTAACCAAGGAAGCCAAAGATCTTTTCAAGGAAAATTACAACACTCTAAGAAGAGAAATCATAGAGGATTTCGGAAAATGGAAAGATATTCCATGCTCCTGGATAGGAAGAACCAACATCATGAAGATGGACATACTCGCAAAATTTTTGTACAGATTTAGCGCAATCCCTACCAAACTGCCACCAACATACTTCTTAGACTTAGACAAATCATTCCTAAAATTTGTTTGGAACCACACAAAACCTAGAATAGCAAAGGCGCTCCTGCTCAACAAAGACAAGGCAGGAGGCATCACAGTTCCTGATTTGAAATTATATTACAAAGCCACTATAGTAAAATCAACATGGTATTGGCAAAGAAATAGACCTCAGGATTAATAGAATAGATTAGAAGATGCAGAGGCCTCTGCAAACATACTCCACCACCTGATCTTCAAAAAATGGGCCAAACACACTCACTGGAAGGAAGATAGCCTCTTTAACAAATGGTGCTGGAAAACCTGGCTTCCTTCATGCCAAAAACTAAAACTTGACTCAGGTCTATCACCATGGTTAAGCTAAAGTCAAAATGGATTAAATATCTAAATATTAAAAGAGAAACAATCTCCTGGAATAGATAGTAGGAGCAACCCTTGAAGACATAAGGGTAGGCAAAGAGTTCATGAACAAACATGTATTTACATGGGAGTCGCTTGAAAGAATTAAAAACTGGGATCAACTCTTCTTGAGAAGTTTCTGCATGTCAAAAGAAATTGTCAACAAAGTGGAAAGACAGCCCCCAAATTTCAAAAAATTCCCGACTAATAAGCACTCAGACAAAGGCTTACTATCTAGAATTTATAAAGAATTAAGATATATTAGGGCCCTCAAATTTGAACACCCAATCTAGAAATTAGCATCTGAGGTGAATACACACTTCTCAGAGGATAAAGTTAAAGAAGCAAATAAATATATGAAAAAATTGTCCACATCACTAGCCATCCATGAAATGCAAGTTAAAACAACACTGAGATACCATCTCACTCCAGAAAGAATGGCTATCTTAAGAAAATCAACCAACAACAAATGGAGAGGTTGTGGAGAAAAGGGAACACTTCTCCACTGCTGGTGGGAAAGTATACTCTTGCAACCATTGTGGAGATCAGTGTGGAGACTCCTCAAAGAGTAGGACTGGAAATCCCATTCAAGCCAGAAATCCCCCTACTGTGAATTTCCCAGAGGAGCTGAAAATATATCAAAGTGATATACGTGTACTTATGTTTATAGCAGCACAATTTGTGATAGCAAAATCTTGGAAACAACCAAGATGCTTGTCTCATGAGGAATGGTTGAAAAAGATGTGGTATTTCTATACAATGTAGTATTTCCCAGCTATAAACAATGATAAATTTGAAGCATTTATATTGAAGAGGATGCCACTTGAAAATATACTCATAAATGAAATAAACCAGACACAGGTGCAAATATCATATTGTCTCCCTAATATAAGAAGTCAAAAGAAGAAATACAAAAAGAAATGTACAACAACAACTAAAAAGAATTTAGTCAGGTAGTTTGGGCAAACTGAATGGCATATGCTCCGGGGTACTAATCAGCTTTTCTTCTGGATGGTTAGCAACCTAGTTTCACAGATGAAAAATTGGAGAAATAGAAGAGCCGCAAGGTCAGCCAACATTTTGGCCCTAGCCTTTCAAGGTCAGTGAAGACTCAGGACATAGGAGAACCTTTACTGTAACATCATGAAACTCAGTTGTGCCCTAAGTTTTCTGATCAAGGAGATTATGGTGCCACAGAGGAAGGCTATCAATGATCTATACTGTGCCTGGTGAGAGTCACATGGAGAGAAAGCTTTCTCTCAGGCTTTCAAAGAGAGCAAACTGGTCAAGCAATGGCCATGATTCATCCACATGGCTGACACAGACAAGGGATCTACAAAGTAAGGTACAGGATAACAAGATAAACCCTGAGGGGACTTCACTGACCTACACCTTTTGTTATATAGGTCTTGCTTTATCTCAGTCTTAACCATCCAGCAGAGAAGTCTAAAAATGAGGTATATAATGTGGGGCCATAATATTAAGTTGGGCTATAAACGGCTATGGTCAACAACTTCTTCAGATAACTCACTATTGTTGTGCACTGCTGGACTGTGTTTGTGTTGCCGAGTTCAGACACCTATAATAGCTTAATGACAATGGAGTGCCCATGTTTGACAGGTGTAGCCAAAAAAAAAGTGGTTTGCAAAGGAAGAACCATGATGTGTTTGTGTAGCCAGTACAGTTAGGATAAATATGCAGTGCTTACGCATAATCTATGAGAAGCAAGATTTACACTAATAATGGTTGGACAAGATATTATTTCTGCTTTTAGTACTATGGACAACCACTAGGAAGGTAACAAATGATGTCAGTGGCGGCCAGGGTGCCCGCGACAGTCACCTGCACCTCAGCAGGTGGGAATGACCTGAGCATTTCACCAACACCTGGTATTGACCTGCCACAGTGAGACCTGTGTGGAGGACCCTATCGGCCTTGCCCTCGGCCCGTTCCCTTGGCTTCCCGACCTACTCTGTCTTTGAATTCGGATAATGGATGCGGAACTACTCTGAGACAAACCAGTCCTATAGTACTTACCTGGCAAGCAAAAATCAGAATAATCTCAGCAGTCGGGAAGCTGAGGCAAGAGGATCGCTGAGAGTTCAAGGTCAGCCTGGACTGCATTGACCCTGACACTTCCCATCTTAGAGCAGAAAGGCTTCTTGGCCAGAATGGTGAATCCCACCATGGCAACGTGAGATGCTGGTGGGAGGGGTACATGGAACGCAGTGGCAGCAACGGGAGAAGCCAGTGGGAGGATGCAAGTTCCAGGCTTGTGGCTGAGGTCACAAAGTGAGGCTGTATCCTACCTCCCGGGGCAATTGCCCAAGCATTCCAAACTGGAAGGATATTTTGTGAATTTCCCGGGAAGATACACTTTTGCCTTAGCAGTCAGGAAGCTGAGGCATGATCAAGCCTGATCAAGGCAGGGCTCCAATGAGTTCATAATGATGAGTAAATGAGTTTGTTGGAATAGCAGAGTGGGCGGGCCAAATAATTGCTCAGAGGGGTAAAGCAGGGGCCACGAGTTCGACCCCTGCCTGCCGTGCCACCCCACCCACGCCGGGGGCGAGCGGAAAAGGAGGTTGAGACTGGGTGTGGTGGCGCGCCCCTGTAAGAAACAGGAATATCTCTAGGAGTCGGATCTACGAAGTGAAATCCTGTCCTAAGTAAAAAAAAAAAAAAAAAAAAAAAAAATTAGCACAGTGACAGACAGCTCACCTGCAGCTGCACTGCCCAAGCCAGCACCCCACACCGGCACTGTTTATATAGAGCTGGAGGGAAAACGCAAAAACCATAAAACAAACAAACAAAGAAACAAAAAAAACATAAGAGTCCATGGGTATTTCACATCCCATCCGTTTCTGATCAGGAGTTTGGTTGGTCTCAGCAGGCATTCAGTTGCAGTGGTTGGAGGACCGTCCTGGGGCTCACCAGGTAGCAAAATAGTTGCTGCTACAAACTGGTGTTTGTATGGCTGCTCTATGCACAGTTTCTCGTTTCTGATAGCCTACTCCTCCCCCTGTAGCACAGCTTTCTCCAGTGAAGAGTTTTGGCACAAAGGGGCAAGATGTTGCCCTCCCAAGTCCTTCACCTGACAAGGGTGCAGGTAGTTAGGGAAAATCAATCCATAATAGCCAGGTGTGGTGAAACACATACATAATTCCAGCACTCAGGGAAGCTGAGTTATAAGGACCGAAAGTTCCGGTCCAGTTAAATTTTACAATTTAACAAGACCACCTCAATGTCTGGGAAACTGAGTACAGAGGGCTAAGTCCATGAAGTTGTGGATGGCCTGATGATCCACAGTGGGAACCTTGTCAACTACTCTGTCACCTACTATGTTGACACTGCTGAGTGCCACGAGCTGCTCAGACAGGGTGTGCTGGGAATCAAAGATCACACTGCCCTGGGATCCAGGTGGTGGGAAGAGTGGCCCCACGAAGCCCCTGCCTGACCACGTGAGCATCGTGGAACCCAGAGATGAGATCCTGTCACCACTCCCATCTCAGAGCAGAAGGTTAGGGAACCAGAGCTGCCTGCCAGGCCCCAGCCACTCCCTACCACACAACAGGTTGTTCCTGGCAGCAGTTTCTGAAAATGGAGGCTGCTATGTGGAGACATTTAATAAATCTTGCACAGAGACAAAAAAAAAAAAAGGCCACCTCAAGAAAAAAAAATGGAATAAGGAGGTGTGGAGTAAAGTAAGTGATGCAGCTCAGTGTAAAGGCCTTGGGCTCAACACATGGTACTGAAAAAAAAATTTTTTTGCAGATGATGGTGTTGAGAACAGACAGATGCAGAAAGTGCCAGCTGTGTGACGCCTGTGGGGGAGCATGTGGGCAATGGTGCAGTGGCTGTCTGAGCAAGATCTGACACTCTCCCACAGCCAGCCAGACTGCGGGGCGACCCATGTACAGCGGGCAAATCTGCCACGCCAGGAAGGTTGGCCTTTCATAAAGATCCAAGGAAGAGAGATCACAGTGAAAAGTTTGCTGGGGCATGTGGGGTCTTTTTGTTTTTGTTTTTGTTTTATACTGGGTGTTGAGCACAGGGCCTTTGTGCTGAGCCATATCCCCAGATTTTATTTATTTATATTAATTTTTTTTTTTTTTTTGGTGGAACTGGGGATTGAACTCAGGCCCTTGCGCTTGCCAGGGAAGTGCTTATTCTACTGAGCCATCTTAAGTTGTTATAACCTATGTAACCGTCTCCATTTTGTAACTAGAACAGCTATTTTGTTATACAACTCTATGTTTCTGTTATAACCTATGTAACTCCATTTTGTATCCAGGCACCACTGTGTTGTCATGTGACTCGGTAAGTTTCCACCGCAACAGTTAATCATTAAATATGTAACTCAGTTTTGCATCCAGCCACCATTATGTTGTCACACAGCTCAGTAAGTTTCCATAATAAGTATTCATTACTAAATCGCCAACCGCACAATATGTTCAATCTGTGATTAATACAAGTTGTAACTGCTTATTCTAAAATCTGTGATTAATACAAATTGTAACTGCTGTTCTACAATTGTACCTACCTGTTAAGAGAATGTAACCCTTCCTTCTTACCATTGCCTTGATTCCCGACCCCCTGCTGAACTTCTTTCAGGCCTCAAGATCACTCACTTTGCCATTTTCAGCTTTAAAAGCCCTTGTCCCTCCCCACCTCGGGGCGCTGCGTGCACCTACTTGGAGATGAGAGTGGGTGCTGCTGCTGAGCTCAGCTAAATAAAGCACTTTTAAAGTGAAAAAAAAAGGAAGATAAGGTAGAAAATATTAATTATTGAAACTGTGATATAATTCAGCTTTTAAAAAATAAGTATACAGCTACATTGTCTTAATTCAATGATTAGAGACATCTGCTGTAATAGTGTCTGTAAGTATAATATCAGGTATGCACCTGGTATAATACCAAACCATTACAAAAACCATTTGCAATGTATTAATCATTGAAACTGTCCTGTTAATTTGATTTGAAACTGTCTCATTGCTATTTGTTTTTCAATAAAATAAAATTCTACTAAAAAAATAACAAGTACTT
Source organism: Ctenomys sociabilis (assembly GCA_004027165.1). Lineage (NCBI taxonomy): Eukaryota > Metazoa > Chordata > Mammalia > Rodentia > Ctenomyidae > Ctenomys > Ctenomys sociabilis. The sequence goes on along the minus strand of PVKA01012051.1, from coordinate 22,187 downwards.
ATATTGACATTTATGCATGTCAGAGAAACCTTGCATTATTTAAAGCATATTTTAATGTAAGTAGCAAGGTAATTTGTAACACAATTCTTAAATATTTCCACTTCTTCAAGTACTTAAACATATAATACTATAGTGATTATTTTTGTAATTTTAAAATTATCTGAAAAATTATTTATACAGCAGTGCTTGTTTTCAAGTGGTAGAAAATAAGACACTAGTGTAGCTAAATAAGTCTTAAGGTTAAAGTCACAAAAGTCAAGCATTTTTTGAGATTGGGTCCAAAATAAGGAGGCAACAATAATAATGTTTAAAATATTATAAAAGAGGAACTTGTTAGAAAATGAATTCAATGTGAAGCACCAAAATATTGAACTGAACAAAACAAAATGAATTATATTTATATTTAGAAACTTTGTATAAACCTGTCAAGTATGATGTCCATGGTCAACTAAATGAAAATGGAGAAAACTTTTGATATTCTGCCTGAATATTTTTGATACATCTCCTAAAATGTAGTTTCTGCACTATGACCACACTTTGATATGTATTTCTTTCTATCTATCTATCTATCTATCTATCTATCTATCTATCATCTATCTACCCATTGAGGGAAAGGAAAGATACATTTCACACATCGTATCCCACATTCTATATTGCAAGTAGGCTTAATTGTATTTGCCATTTTGGATTTCTGTTTTCCCTTAACATGTCAGTATTTATCATTGAATTGCAGATTAAGGCATCTGGTTTCATGTCTTTGGTCTGGCACTGTGCAATCACAAGCATTACATTTCCTCATGTGCTGGAGAATTTCTCTGATTAAATGTGTATTAAGGTCCTAAGCAGCTTTAATAATTTATAATATCACTATTTGTGAGTATTGTGGATTGGGCCAAAACCACATGTGTCTGTCACTGTGGATAGTAGGAAATGGGACTGAGGGGCTGTGGTGGAGCATTCTGAGTGTCTTCCACCTGCTGTGTTCCCCCTGGCGTACCCTGCATCACAGAGCTGTGCAAGTCTGCATCTCCTAGACTAGGGTTTGGACAGGCTCCTTTGATCTCAGCACAAGGAAGACAGGGTGCAGTGAAGAGCAAGGGTAGATGAAGAACAAGCCTTCCTCTTCACCACAGGTGATGGTTATGGGTGGTGATGAGGGCTGCAGCTCCTCTCTGCCCACCTTCTCTGGCTTGCAATGATTGCTCTTTCCTGGCTCACTCTCCCCATTTGCAGTTCTTTACTTCTGCTGTAAAGACTTTACTCCCTAAATACATCCTTGAGAGTGTTTTCTTTCTTTAATTCACTCAGTCATTCCAGGCTGAGAGCAGTATGGGTTTCCTGCTGAGATTCACACTCTGTGAATGCAGCCCTATGGGCTGCTGTAACCTTCAGTATGAATACAATGTGGATGTCTGAATACTGTATTCAGTATGAGTGCAGTGTGGAGTTCTGGTCTCTGCCTCAGGCATCAAGCTGGACCTTCCTCTGCACAGAGGTGCAGGAAGCAACATTTCTCTCATTGCCAGGGGACAGACAGAAAGGGAACAGTGACACAGGAGACAGAGCCCTAAAAGTACAGGGAAAGTGAGTTCTCCTAGGATCCAATGAAAAGAATGGAAAGTGAGTCCCAGGGAGGAAATAGTACCTTGTGGTGAATGCAGGAGTGTGAGTCAGCACAGGAAGATGGCCCATCTGTACAGTGAACCTGCATTCACAGAGAAGAGGCTGTGAAATTTCCAAAAATAGCTCATGATCCCTTGAGACAAAGAAGAAACAGCCAACACCGGGCCAGCCTGTGTGTTACATACAGGATGCTGTCTCTCAGTAGAGCTGGGCGGTGGGGCAGAGGGCCAATGGGTGCAGAGGACCACACATAGCAGCAACCTGGGCAAGGGTTCACAGCAGCGATTGTGGAATGAATGAAAACAAGTAAGCAAAGGAAGTTTGGGCTCAAGTCCATAATCCTACTGCATTCTGTTCTGATTTGCTTATAGCAGTTATAGGAATAGATAGCTAACTGTAGTTACAAAGCTAGATAGGTTGACAGATTGAAATACAAATCACTAGATGTGGACTAAAAATCCCGAAAGAATTATGATGCACATATACAGACATTTTCACACAGGCCCACACTTAAAAATCTGAACTGACCAAAACTTATTTATCATTGCTGGTCATCTGTAGGCCACTGAGTAGATAGATATATTAGAAGCAGTCAGATGTGGCTGGGCCCTCAAGGGAGCCAGTATAGAAGACAAAATACCTTAGAACTGTGGGAAAGACAGGCGCTTCCTCTGGACCTCAAGACAAAAGACGAAACAAATGTACCTCCTTAGGACATCAGGGATTGATATTCTACATAGGTATCAATCACCTTGAAAAAGTCAGGAAGAGTCACTAACCAAATCTCCTACAGGAAAAGCCCTGTTTTGTCTCCTCTTTCTTCTTTGTCCTTCTTTTTCTCCTCCTCCTTCTCCTTCTTGCCCTTCTTCTTCTTTCTTCTTTTTTTTGGGGGTTCTATATTCTTGCCTACTTTTTATGTGACTCCTTCCCTATTTGATCCTGATATAGTGAATTTCACTTGAGCAATTCTATCTGCAATCTTATTGGCTGACCATAGTTTTGTCCCACCTCATGCCCACCTTGAGAATTCCCATGTTCCCCAACTTGGACCCACTTTGCACCATAACTTTGCTCTATGAAAATTGCAAGAAAGAGCAAGGTCCTTGGCAACCTGCTCAGGTCCCTTTCTGTGACAGAATCTTTATCCTCCCTGATAAATATATCATACTTTTAACTTGCATTATTCCTAAAATTCATTGTTTGGTTTTAGAGAGCACAAAACTCATCCCAGGTATCTTTCAGGTTGGCAGTTTCTTTCCTCTGTCTTGGTAACGTACTGTATCTGGAATAGTATACACATGTGTGTGTGTTTGTGTGTGTGTATACCTGTATGCCTTTGTGTAATGTATGGGCACATGTGTGTGCCAAGGTGGATGTCCAGGGCTTTGTACTGACTGGGCAGGACCTCTATGACTAAGCTACACCTCCAGTATTTACTGGAAGGGTATATTAAACACCAAGCATGTATGAAGCATGGTCCGAATTTCCCAGACAAACCACATTGTCTCTCTTCGTGTACTGACAGAAGGGTGTGAAAGAGGGGGAGGAGTGGAGCAAAAGTCACTTCCTGCAGGCTGGCTGGTCCCACAGGCTCCCCTTGATATCCTTCTCTTCTTTCCTGTCTTTCTGCAAACAGTACTCACCCAGTGAGGTTTCTATGATTTTTTTTTTTTTTTCTGTAGTTAGGACAGGGTCTCCCGGGTCTCCAGGATCTCACTACATAGATTGGACTGGTAGTGATTCTCTTATTTTCAACCTCTCAAGTGCTGGGATTGCAGGCGCGTGCCACCATGCCCAGTCTCAATTGCTGTCTCAGCATGCCCCGGGGGTTGGGGGCAGACCTGGCAGGCTGGAGCTCGAACCCAGCCACTGAGCTGTCAGGATGGCCCTTCGATGATTTTTAAAAATAAAACATCAATATTTATATTTTGCATTTTATTTTCCCTTAGAATTTATTATTACCTTAATTGTCACTCTCTGTCTTCATTATAGAATGTAAACTCTCCATGTGAATTGTTTGTTCTATTTGGTTTGGTGCCTTAATTCCAGAGTATGAAAGGGCGCATAGCTAGAGTTTATTAAATATATTTTCAGTTACTGAAATTGAGGAAGGGAACAAAGAAGGAAAAGAGGAAGGAAAAGGAGATCAGTCAATTTCACATTTAATGAGAAGTCAGAAAAGACTTGGTGAGGATCTTAACTTTGATCTGGGTCTTGAAAAACGAGTGATGTGTTTTTAAGTGGAGGTAGGCGGTGTCAGACTGAGCAGGGCAGCGAGCCCCATGATATGCCAGTCATCTTGGTGAGAGTGTAGCTCAAGTGTAGCTTGTTTAATTGAAATCTTCCCCCAGTAGTCATTGCCCTACTGTTACGTCTGCTTAAGAAAACTGCGCATGAAAATACTTGGAGAAGGTTTAGCACGATATTTTCTAATCCAGGTGATTTTACTTCCTTGGAGAAATGTCCAAGGATGTTGAGTATACTGTTGAATTTCACTCTAGTGGGAAAATGCTCCTAGCATTGGGTAGAGGTCAAGAATGTAGTCAAGGGACAGTGTCCCACAGCATAGAGCTAATCAGCTCCCTTTAGGCTCACCATATTGGTAGTGCTGTTCATGACAAACTAGTTTAGAAAGAGCTGGTGATAGGGTCCAGGGAGATAGCTCATAGAATATCCTCTTCCCTGGCAAGCGCAAGGGCCTGAGTTCAATCCCTGGTTCTGGAAAAAAAAAAAAAAAAAAAAAAAAAAAAAAAAAAAAAAAAAAAAAAAAAAAAAAAAAAAAAAAAAAAAAAAAAAAAAAAAAAAAAAAAAAAAAAAAAAAAAAAGAGCTGGTGAAACCTAGGTAAAACTCTAGTCTGCCAGAATTGATTTTAAGATTTTGTTAGGAGTAAGATTTAAACACCAATAATTTCATTAAAAGTCTACAGAAGGGTTAGGTCCAAATTGGTAATGGTTGAAAAAAAAAAACCATCCTCTGTGTTGCTCTGAAAGCCTGTGTGAGCATCTTTGTGGGATTGCCCAAAAGTACATTGGCTCTAATATCTGCCTGTCTAATTCTGTTTTGTGCTGTATGGCAGAATATCTGAGACTGGGTAACATACAATGGGCAGACCCTCATTGGCTCAGAGTTTTGTTGTCTTGGGAGGCGCAGGCGTACTGAGGTCCTTCTAGTGTCATCACATGGAGGAGGTCCGCTGGGCAATGGAACTAAATAAGTGCCTACCATCCTAAGTCTTTAAGTGCACAATACTGTTGAGTGCTATTGACTGGACCGTGCTGCGCTGTGAATCTCTAAAATGTGCCCATTTGATATCCATGAGCAATGATAGCAGCCGAACCACTTATTTCCTCCTGCTTCTTGTTCCCTTTGGTGACCATCACTCTACTCTGCTTCTGTCGTTTGAATTTTCAATATCCAGTGTCAGTAGACTCATGCAATATTTGTCTTTCAGTGATTGGATTCTGTTCACCATAGGGAAATAAAGGACTGTCACTTATTGGAGAAGCTCCCTCTTTGGTCTGACTGTATACTACTCCATTGTGTCACATTTTATTTTTTAAATATTTTACTTATTTGGCACAGGTCTCATTACACAGCTCAGACTCATAGTGATCCTCCTATTTCAGCCTCCCCAGCACTGGGATTACAGGTATACGCCAGCACACCTGGTTTCTTTGGCCAGCTTGGCACAGAGCTGGCTTGGCTTGCATGCCAGGGATTGAACCTGGTTTCTTGCATTTGCCAGGAAGATGATTATACCACCAAGCTATCTTCCCAGCCTCTCCATTGTGTATGCAGACCACACTTATATTATTCTCCCATTCACTGGTGGACTTTTGAGTTGTTTCTACCTCTTGCCATTTCATAATTTTAAAAAACTTGTACTAGGGCCAACCAAACAGATCAGTGGATTAAAGCACCTATGAGCAGTCACAGGGTCAGGGGTTCAATCCCCAGGCCTGCTGTCCTGGCACCACCCCTGGGACACACTGAGACAGCAATTGAGACTGTCCTGGTGGTATGCATTATAATCCCAGGCAGAGATACTACTAGTATGCAGTTAGCCTGTAGTGTTTGGCTGAAACTAGCAGACTTTAAAATGGACAGTCTAGCTTAATGTCTGTATAAAGAAGAGGACTAAGCTGATGTCAAGGTCCTCAAGTGAAAAAAATGACCTGAACTCAAACTAAGGTATCTTATCTCATATACCATTAATGCTTTCTCTTTTTCCTTTGTGCTTTTCCAGACATCAATTTTGTGAATTGGTTCAGTCTAATTTTCTTCTGATTTTTCTTTCTTAAAAAAGATAGTATTAAAGGGAATTATTTTTTTTAAAAACCCTATTATAGCAGGGCTGAGAATAGAGTTCAGTGGTACAGACGTACTTAGCATGTGAAAGTCCCTGCATTCAATCACTAATGTCCCCCATAAAAATGAACTACTGCTTGCTTTATCTTGGTCTAAACCATCTAGCAGAAAAGTATAACAATGAGATATAAAAAGTAAAGCCCTATTAATATGCTGAGCTGTAAAAGGCTCAAGTCCACAACTTCTGATTTTACCAGTCCTATGGAGAACCCACTATCATCATGGACTACTGGGCTAGATTGGATTATTTTGTTGAATTTATGCACCTACAATATTTAAATTGCAAGGTAATAGCCATCTCTGTCAAAACTAAATAACAAAAGTGGCAAAAAATGAAGGACCATTTTGTATCTGTATATATAAAATAGGATAGGTATATAGCTACTTTCTGTTAATTCAGGGAGAAGAAAGATTTGTCCTAATAGTGTTTGGACAGGATATTATGTCATATTATGAATAACCACTATGAAGACAACAATAAACAATGTACTAATTATTGAAACTGTGCTACTGATCAGTTTTGAAATTGTCTCATTGTTATTTGTTTCTCAATTAAAATTAATAAAATAGATGAAAAGAATAAACTATTGCTATCAAAGTTGGTAGAAAATAATTGATCAATGGTTCAATGAGAGAATTATAAATGGGTGAATGATTAATTTGTTGCAAATAGTGGTGAACAATATTCTTGCAGGAATTCAGAGCTTCACCTTTACACCTCTTTTCCAATTCTTTCATGTACTCTATTTGTCAGAGTGTTTTAAATACACAGAAAACTTGGACAGAAAGCAAAGAGAGTGTGCACATTCCTCCCCCTCACAGGTAGTTTTTCCAACCATTAACATCTTGCTTCCGGTGGCGCACTTACTAAAGTTGAAGAGCCAAGTGTCTTAATCACTTTGCCTTTCCTGGGGAAAAACACCTAACACAGCTCACAGGCAGAGAGGGTTCAGTTTGGTTCATGGGTTTGGTGCACACACAGCTGGTTGGCTCTGAGGTGGAAATGTCAAAGTGAAAAGACAGGGCTGAAGGAAGCTAGCACCAGACAGAGAACAGGGGAGCTGCAGAAAGCAGTGACTCTCCAGGCCACATCCATCCATGTCCCTCTCCCAACCATGTCCTGCCTTTTAACTCTAAGTCAGGTGTTTTACTCATCAGTGAATGAATATTTTAAACAACATAGGGATCCCATAATCTAGACACCTTCTAAACACAAAAGGCCTTTGGGCATAATTTCTGGTATTTTTAAGGCAAATAAACTATTCTTTATGGTACTATGATGGTGGTTACAGGACATCAGGCTTTTGCCAAAACATATAGAATAAACTGGGAGAAGTGGTGCACATCTGTAATCCCAGGGCTGGAAGGCTGAGGCAGGAGGGTCATCGCAAGTTGAATAAAGACCTGGGATACAAACTGAGTTCAAATCCAGTCTGGGTTCTATAATAAACTCAAGTCTAACATGACTACATAGTGACACCCTCTCTCAAGAAAAAACAAAAAACAAAATAAAAAAAAAGAAGCAACACCTGCATTGAATGTACAACACAAAGAATAAATTCTTAGGAAAATTGTGTTTTTAGTTAGCAGTCTATTGGAGTTACAATTTAAATCTAACATGTTTAAATAACAAAGTATTAATATGCATTTTCATTTTAGTTGATTATGAAAATAGAACTTTTTTTAAGGATTCAATAGATATTGTCACTTGGTAAACCCATTGGCCTTTAAGGCTTACTTGTATAAGGTTTGCTTCTCTAATTCTATGTGTATCTTTCTGTGCTAAAAATTTCCCCTACTTTTTCTAATCCTCAAAGCAGCTAAGGATAAAACACTGTAGTCAGTTATTAGAAATTCAAATATTTACCCAGTTAGTGAGGATTAGCTTAAAATTATGCCTGTGTACGAGCTGAGACTATAAAAGTATTCTCTTGATATTTGTTAAATAAGTTTAAGTGTTAGTTTCAGATAAAATATGAAATTTTGTGAAGTGTGTGAATATGAATATTCATTTTTAAATGTGTATGCATGCATGCGTACATGCACCCACATGTCATTTCATACACAAGAAGAAACTCCAAGAAAGCTAAGTGTGACATGGTGGATACAGGGATCAGCCTTGAGGTCGAGGATGGGTGAGGAGGGAAGCTTTGCCTCCTGGATTGTGTTCTTCAAAAAGGAGAAAAAGTTGTGTGTGACTTTATTTTCATTTTGGTTTTTGATATTCTTCTAAGAACATAAAAGTCTAAAACAAAACAAAAATCAGAAGCATAATTTAAGATGTATCCTCGCATTTATGGTTTAAGATAGAAGAATTGGGGCTGGGGATATAGCTCTGGGGCACAGCATTTGCTTGTCAAGTACAGGGCACTGAGTTTGATTCCCACAACCAAAAAAAAAAGAATATGCAAGTGCAAAACCTTGATGTTTCAATTGCAATTCTATTTCTCTCTAATGCATTTGGTTGTCACAGGGCCTCACGCACTGCATAGCTCAGCCTCATAGTGATCCTCCTGACTTCAGTCTCCCAGCGCTGGGATTATAAGCGTGTGCCACTATGCCCAGACTCTGGCCTGGTTAGCAGGGCTGGAGGGTGTAGCATGTGGTCCCGTGGGGCTAACCGTGGTCCCTCCGCTGGCCTAAGCTCGCCTAAGAAGGCGTTTTAGGCCACTGAGCTATCGCGCTGGCCCTCTCAAGTTCAATTTCTATAAGTAGATTCTTTGAAGGCTGGTCAAATGTTCATCCTAGGGAAACTGTTGAGCTTATCTGAGGATGCACAACAAGTGAAAAACAGTACACTGAAGCAAAACAAGGCCAGATGCTACTTTCTAGGGCAGGGGTCCATCTGCACATGTCCGCAGGATTACCTTCCTCCTCTCCTGACAGCGGAAAATGTTTCTCCACTTACCCAGGAAATGAGATTCACAAGGATCAGGCATAAAATGACGGCAATGTTTTGTCATTTCAGGAGAGCAGAGTAACGCTTCGAAGTGAAGATCTGTAGCATGACCCTGGCCGGGACGCTCCTGAGAGTCTGCGCTCCATTCTGTGTGACACAAAGAAGGCCTGTGGGACAGCTCAGCTGGAGCGATCAGGAATGTGTTGTGTCTCCGAGATTTCCTGCCTTCCTCCCCAACCCCCTTTTTCCACAGAGATAGGTCCTTTGGTGAAAAGACATCTGTGCTTTCTTCTTTCTCTTCCAGCCTGAATGTCGTGATTTAGGACATACAAATGTAATTTCAAGTTGACTGCCTGCTGGTTTATTTCATGCACCTGCTGTTGGAGGAAGGGGAGACGGATTTTAAGAGGCCGTTTTGAGGCCAGAGCCAACATTTGACATTAGATATCCCACAGGAACATGGAAGACAAAAGCACGTATTCATAATGGATAATTTCAACAAGGGGAGCACATTTGAAATTGTATTTGCTTATTAACACATAGACCTGTCTCTTGCCTCAGTTTTAGGACTTTTTACTTAAAGCACAAAAAGAAAAGGCAAAGATTTTTCATATTTACATTCATAGTGTAAAATTGATGCCAGATTTGATAAGTTAAGCTTTTGTTTCTTAGACTCAGTTTTTAAATGTCCTTTCTAGTACTCTGAGCTTTTTAAAGTTAGGTGTAAACTACCTATGAAAATCTGCAAATAAAATTTGTCATTATCTGTGATTTTAATTATTTTCAACTAATAGATATTCTGTTCAAAAACATTGCTGCAATATCTGAACATTAAGGAATTTCAAAGATGGAATTATTATTGTAAGACATCCTAACCAGTTTTCCTTGAAGTCTAAGACAGCTAATAAAGTGAGGATCGATTGAACAAACAATTCTTGGTTTCTTAAATGGCTTCCAGCAATGAATGGATACGTGGCCCAAGTTAATTGCTAAGTGCTTAATTTCTTTCAGGCAAATAAATATCAGATTTAATTAAAAACAAAAAAAAAAAAGATGGTTAATAAAAGTTGCCCTGTGTTTCTTTTTCTGCTTATTACAGACCACAGATTTATTCATCACTTGTGCCTTGAATTAAAGGAGTTCATCTCTGCTACCATAGAACAAGGTGTGCAGCATAATTAGTTCTTTTTGGATTATAAATTGGAGAAGCAAAATAGAAGGGGGCGAAAGTTGAAAACATCCAGGTTATAAACATGAGGGTCATACTTGCACTTTATGGCTACACTATGTATTTGCTAGAATTGATGAAGAACAGATGTCCTGAAAGCTGTGAAAAAGTCTGCAGCAGTCACCTGAAGATGAGAAAGTAGTCTCATTAATTTCCTTTTTTGCTTGGGTCTGTGCTTTCCTTGTTTTTCAACCAAGTAGCTTTCCTTTCCCATAATTCTTAGAGGAAATGTGGTAAAATAAGAAAGCTCACCATTCCAGAGTGGTGTAGGTATGTTAGCTGATTTGGATTCCTTTCTTTAGTTGTCAGGGCTCTGCGCTTAGTGCTATAGATAATCAACGTATTTTTTCAATCTGTCAACATTTTCTGTGACTGGTTGGTTAAGATTCTGACTTGAAAACAAAGATAAATTATCAGTAGAATGTTTTTCTTGCTACACTGTGGCCTTTCTAGGACGTGGCCATACTTGGTGGCAAGAGGGTCCCAGAGGAAGGCACGTGCCAAGATCCTGCCAGTTCTTCATCGGTTTCCATGGCTGATCAGTCAGGTCTGCTCAGAGTTTGGCTACACCCCAGCTCCAGAGGGTGGTTCTGACTTTTCTGTTTTGTAAAGCTGTGGAATCTGCCTTCTGAGGAAATCTAGTAATCCATTGGGTTTATTTGTAGATTCTCTGTGAGTCTGTAACATAGAGGCATTTACTTTGAGAGGAACTGACCATATTCTGAAATACCCTACTTCAACTGAAGGGAGAAAGTAAAAAGTAAAAAAAAAAAGAACTCTTCTAGGATGTACTGTTGTTCTCCTGCTGAGATGGAAGTGTAAACTGAGAATCCATGGAACTCCGAAGAGTTATGTCCTAAACTCCTATATTTTTTCTTTGCACAGGAGTAACATACCTCTGGATGGTAATCATGAAACACAGCTATCTTCTTTTCTCTTTATCTTATGACCATCCTTACACTTCTCAGTGTATCTTCAACTGAAAAGAATTTGCAGGTATGTATGATTCTTGCTAGGGCAGTTGTTACCTCTTACTTCAGATTCATTTGCTCCTCCAGTTCTTCATTCCCTGATCTTCTTTACCTGATTTGTCCTCTTAACCCTTCATTATCTGAGACTGAATTTAGCTTTAAACAATATAGAAAGTCAATTAGAGAAGACATAAACAGACAGTTGAAAATCACCATCTGTGCATTGCTGTTGATCCCCTCAGGGTTTAGTTAACTGGAACCTCAGCTTTCCAATGCCATGAAACAGCTGGAACTGTGCCGTGCATCTCTTGAAGGTTTGTGTAAGTGACAGCTGGTTTAGCTATAGAACTGAAACCTAATCACCTAAATTCCTTGCAAGAAGTTGAACAAAGAGAAACACTCCATAGATTATTCAAATCAAAAGAAATAGCCCAAAACATACCTCCTAAAGATGCAGAGCTTGCTAAGGCTTCCCTGAAAACTGGACAGCAGACAGATGCAAGAACAGCTAGTGTGTTGGTCAAATCCTACTTGTAGCCAAAGAAAAAAGACTTCTAAAAATGATGGACAAGCTGCAGCTTCTTCAGTAGAAAGTGAAGGAGGCAAAGGGCCATAGGCTAAAAACTGAAAGCTTCCACAGGGCTGAGATAAAATTAAGTGATTGATTTATTTTGTATGGAGGAACTGTTCCATCCAGCTGATGCCTTAGAAAGATTTTTCCCTTAGTGATGTTGTGCCTTAGGGGAATTTTGCACTTTCTGTGTGCTGGACTAGTTAAGCTGAAGTTGTATGCAAAAGATACTTGGAAGAAGTTACAAAGAAAAAGAGAAAATATTCAGGGATTTCCAAAATTTAGAAAAAAAAAAATCAGGCATGAATGTGAAGCCACTAGAGCTAGGGTTGAATCAACACCAAATAATTGCTTTCTGAATGTTTGTGGTTTGCATGTCACTGAGTGGGGTAGAGAAGAACCAAGAAAAGAATGGGATGCACTAGCTGATTCAAAGGCGGGAGTGTCCAGCAAGGAGAGCAGACATAAACACAGACGGAAAGAAGGCGCGCCAACAGTTTTGGAATGTGGACTTCAGGATGAGAGAGAGAGGTGAGGGTAGAACTCAAGCACAACTAATTCCACTTTGCAGAAGAAATTTTCTCTTTTCTTCATCCCACTTAGTCTTTTGTTTTGGGTAGTGGTCACGTTCATACTAAGATTTTAGTACTTCTTCCCCAAGTCTTCATCAGCCCCTGAGTACTGCACCCTCGCTCTAACATTTGCTCTACCCATAAGATCATAATGTAATCTTTCAAATCATTGCTGAGACTCAATAATTAAACATATATTGAAGGACTATTTTTGTTGAAAGTCTCGCTACTTTTGGCGCCTATACTAAGATAAACTTGATATGTAGTTCCTTCAGGGGGAAGACAGGAGCAGACTCTTTATTTGAAATGAGTCTGGTTGCATTGCCCAGGCTGTCCTGGAACTATGTACTAAGCTCAAGTGATCTTTCTGCCAAACAGGAGGAGGACACTCTCTATATTTATACTCTCTATAAAGTTCTTAAACTAAACATTTCAATGTTTCCAATGAAATACAATGCAGACCCTAAGAAATGTTAAAAATAATACTATAGAGTGGATAATGTTTGGTTATTCAATATAGTATTGTGACCAATGTGACCAATATTTGTATTAATTTTACAGAATATACATATGTATAATTTTGTTGTACCTATTATTATAGAAAAGTCAGTTGTAAAAATAGCTACCATTACAACCTTTCTTTCCTAACTATTTAGGTATTTTTTGACCATGTTAATTAAATATATTAATATCTAAACATTTGCAATCTTCAGAGCATAAAACTCATAGACACTGAGATAGATTAGGTTGCTCAGTGTTTTGCGAAAACCCTAATGAGAGAACAAATATTGTACTTTTTGAAATTACATGTGCAGGGCTGGGGAGATAGCTCAGTAGAATAAGTATCAGCCTGGCAAGTGTAGTGTCCTGAGTTCAATCCTTGGTAACACAAATAATAAAAAAAGAATTACAAATGGAATGTTATGGAAAATTTTTGGAATGATTTTTTTTAATTTCTAAAATGTGCAAGCTTTTAAACAGGCTACTGCAATCCTTTGTCTGCAATGATTTCCCTAGAAAGACTTTTGAATTTGTGTAAGTTTATATTAAGGCAGGCTGTAATGAAACTTCTAATAGGTGTGCATGATAGAATAGAACTGATTTATGGAAAAGCACTCTGCAAGCAGCATGGAAGAGAATTATTAATTGGTAGTGCAAACTTCTCATTCTGTCTGTAGTCTAGCTTAAAAAGAGGATGTTCAACTTCTTTTATAATTTAGTCATATGTGTGAAACGTCTTGGATACAGGCCACCATGGTTGAGAAAGACGTAGCATTAATATGCGAAATCTGAGAATTAGGAACTCAGTTGCTCCAGTGAGCCATCTCGCTGGCCTCCAGGAGAGACAGCGAGCAGGAGCCATGGCTGCGCAGACAAACTTCAAGGCCACAGAGATGATGGGAAACTCTGCGGCACTGCAGGGGGCGGTCTGTGTTTGGACCGTGCAATTCCATGGCCTGCTCATCACTTGTACCCTTGTCCCTTGACCCTCCAGTGATGAGAAGAGGTAGGAAGCAGGGATGGCTCATCGTGGGACAGCTTGTCAAGGAGCTGCAGGAGCAGCTGTCCCAGGCCTGGAGATCACAAGCAACACGTTACTGACTCAGGACTGAAATTATTTTTAGCTCTGTTCTTTTCATAATATTAGTACTTTCATTATTAGCTTTCAGTGTGAAGGCCATCTAATCAATACACTTTTTAAAAATAAAAATAAAAATGTTTTATTTATTTATTTATTTATTTATTTGGTGCAGGGTCTTGCTGGTTTTGGTGGCCGGCAAGTTGAGCCCAGGTTTCTGGTGCTAGCACAGCATATAGTACATTGGAGGATCGAACCCATGTCCCTAAGCTTGCCAGGCAGGCACTTAGACTGCCAAGTTAGTAAGGCTAGTTTTTTTCCTTTCCACCTCTGTTTGGACTCCTTCCTTCCTTCCTTCCTTCCTTCCTTCCTTCCTTCCTTCCTTCCTTCCTTCCTTCCTTTCTTTCTTTCTTTCTTTCTTTCTTTCTTTCTTTCTTTCTTTCTTTCTTTCTTTCTTTCATGTATTTAGTTCAAAGTCTACAGGGTCTCACAACACAGATCAGACTTGAAGTGATCCTCCTGTTTTCAGCCTCCCAAGTGCTGGGATTACAGACACATTCCACCACACCCAGTCCCAGTTGCCATCTCAGTGCACCCCAGGGGTGGGGGTGGCAAGTATGCCAGGGATTGAACCCAGTCCCTGCATCTGCCTAAGCAGTCACTTTAGTCTGCTGTGCTTTCTGGCCAGTCCTGGACATGTTTCATGCATAACATGAAATCTATTGCCAGAGTCTACATTTTTTTATTTTAAAGAGAGTAAAAAACTGATAATAAAAACATGAGAAATGATACAGAACTTCATAAAACAAGATGATAAATGCAACAGTGGTTGTCACACTTCACACTGCTCTCCTCAAAGTAGTTGTTCAGATTACCAGATGAAAGTAAAATGGGTGAGAAATATGAAGCGTTAACTGTTCCTTTCAATAAACCAATAGAAACTATGGAGCATTTCTCCACTATCAAGAAAGATAAACTCGAGGCTTTTAAAGGTAAATGGATGCAACTAGAGATTCTACTCATAAATGAAGTAAATCAGACCTGCACGTGTAAACCTCATATTGCCTCCCGATGTAAGAAACTAAAAGAGTAAATGATATTAGAAAAGTACAATAGGTACAGTGAAAGGGAAAGAAGTTGCTCAAAAGGAAAAAATGTATCTTGGATGAGGAAAAGGACAAAAGAAAGAAGGGATATATATACATTTCATCTTGGAGTTCCTTTACATTGCATCTTATTTTTGAGAAAGCTTGCATGCAACGACACCCACTCTTCGCAGTGCCTGATTTTGTGGGCAATGACAACATCATGCAAGTATGTATTCATTTCCAAGTGCCACTCTGGACAGGGCTTTGGCTGCTGGGGTCCCCTTGAGCTGCCTCTGTGGTCGTCCTTTTGCCCAGATCCAGTTCTGGCACCCGTGGTGTGCTTGCTTCAGAATGCAGTGTAATTAATTACAACTACACCATGTGCAGTTCTTTCAGTATAGCTATTTTCACTTAGGAAAATGCATTTAAGGTTCACCTCTGTCATTGTTTCCACTTTTATTTCTCAGCACAATAACCTTATACCAATGGGCTAATTTTTGTGTGTACAATGACTATTTATACAGCATTTGTTTGTGCAATCACTTGCATTATTTCCAATTTCTAGACCTTATCAGTGAGGTTTTTACTAACTCTATGTATCATAATTCTTTAGAGTAAATGTTGCAGTATTGCAGGGTTGTGTTATATATGTTTGTGCATATATACACCTATCAAAATTATTTTCTAAGATTTCCGCTACATTTTTGTATTCCTTCCAAATTGCTATTCATTTTCATTCACTAATGTTATTCAGTTTTTCATTTTAGCTATTCTTATGTTTTAATACTCGTGGTGGCCGCACATGCTAGGCTTTCACTCTGTATTTTCTTTATTACTAACACTGCTGCATATCTCTTATGTGTTTACTTTTCATCTGCATATTTTCTTTGATAAAATTTTATCCTCTTCCTTCATTTTATTTTATTGCAGTGCCGGGGATTAAACTCAGGACCTTGTGCAGTACCAAATCTATATTACTCAGGATTCTCTAGAGGAGACTTAATAGAAAAAGTGTACATAACTATGGAAGGGGCTTTATTAGACAGGATCAGAGCAGGGAGACTGTGGAGTGGCTGTCTACAGGCTCCATAGCTGGAGATCTGCCAGCTTCCCACAAGAAGATGGAAGCTGCTGAATAAGAGGCAGCAAGCTTGCAGGGTCAGTCCAGGGTTCAAGAACTGCAAGATCACTAAGAGCTGCCAGTGCAAATCTGCATTAGAATGTGGAAGAAACTGGAGCCTTTTGCTGTGTCAAAGGGTAACAGCAAAAGCTAGAGCTCTTCCAAAATAGGGGCACTTTCTTCCCTTTCGCACACTATCTGGGTTATAAGCACACTGGCAAGCCACATCCAGGGTGGGCCTTTCTTCTTCAGTTTTCTGGTCTACATGTCCATCGCCCATGGACATGTCACAAACTGTGCTTCAGCAATCTGCTAAGCAGTTCTTCACCCACACAAGTTTACATATTGTGATTAGTGGTCACAAAACAATATTCTGTATTCACACATTAGAAGACTCAAGACACTAAAATTTTAGTAGTTCTTAATTTTTTCTATAGTATCTGTATTTTTATTTCCACCATTCATACAATCTCAAATTTCCAAAAAAGTCTTAACCTATTTATAAACTTACTCTATAATTTGTATTAAAAGCAGAAAAATCAATGTATTGTATGACTCTTGAAGTAAAAGAACAAAGTTAGAAGATTCACAGTACTTTCTAATAGATTCAGTACAATGCTATAACACTCACTGTAACGTGGTATCAGTCAAAATGTAAACACTTTGGTGAATAGAAGGAGACATGAAGCCAAAGTGAATTCATTATACTATAGTCGAATGATTTACTTTGATAAAATTTCAAGAGTAATTGGGAAAGTACAGCACATTGCTAGATTGCATCACCAAAACAGAACACCTGACACCTGCCATGTAAAGGAGGAGAAGTTTATTTTTGACTTGTGGTTTCAGAAGTTCATGGTTGGCTGACTCCACAGAGAAATGCCATGGCAGAGCATCCAGGTGGAGGACAACCGTGTGCCTCATAGCACACAAAAATCAGAAACAGAGATCAGGAAAAGAGGCAGGGAGGAAAGAACCAGGCACCCAGTGCATTCCCTGAGGTCATGGCTCTACAACCCACATCATAAGCTGAGAAGTGTGCTTTTGCTAAACTCCTAAGTGTCTTTCAAGCCACTGAAGCTGGCAAATGAGATAAACCATCAGAGATAGTTTTTTCCTAGAAAAAAAAGTGCTGAAACAAGTCTATTTCCATATGCAAAAATTGAACCCTAATATGTAAGCCCCATCACCCCAAATGAGCTATGGATATTAGAATAAGTCTTATAGATAAAAAAATTTAGACATAAACATAGGAGAAAAAAATCTATCTCAATTTCACTTTTGCAAATAATTTTAGAGACAATTTTGAGAGCAAGATTTATAAAAGGAAAATATTATAACTTAGATAATCAAAATTAAAATACTGTGCTTTGTGACAGATACTGGCAAAAAATTTAACAAGGCATACTATATCCTGGAAGAAAATATATGTAAAGCATATAACTTACAATAAATCTGTATGTACATCTATAAAAAAGCCTCAAAGATAATGATACTGAAACAGAAAAGACTTTTTTAAAATGAAGGAAGAGGGCTAGGAAGATATCCCAGTAGAATAAATACCAAATGGGTCTAGGACAACCAGTTGCTATGGATTAAGTCTAAAGTTCCACCACCCTGTCTCATGTGTTTAGAAAGAGACTGGATCATGCCATCCTCACCACTGGGTTTATCCAGTTGCAAGCCCAGTAGCTGGAGGGGATGTAGGTGGAACCCAGTTGAAGAGGATCACTGGACCCTCACCTAGAGGCAGACACTGTGCCAGCCTGTTCCTCTTCTGCTTCCTGGCTGCTATGACCTCAGGATCATTGCTGTGACTATACTTGGATATGAGGCTTAGAAGCCTTAGAAGCTGGTGTGTAGGAAGGATTTGTAAAGCTTTGGAAATGTGGGCTAGACAAAATCTACAGTGCTGGCAGAAGAGCTTGATGAGGGATTCTGGTCAGGGCCCAGAGGACAAGAATGGCAGTAGGAGTGCAGCACTAAAGGCCAGGCTCAAGATGTTTCAGTAGGGTGCAGTGATTCCTTTGGCAGGTGCACTAGAGGCCACATCTGTCACCCTCTGCCAGAAGTTCTGTCTAAATCTTGCCGATGTCCTGAGAAGTTGCAGGAGAACGAGACTAAGGGTGGACAAACTGATCTGGCAGTGGGACCTTCAAAACAACTCAATATTCAAGTTCTGGGATAGCACACCCAGATGCTTCTAGCCATAAATACTGTGCAAGTCAGTAGAAAAAGGCAACACAAAAAGATAGACAAGATTTCCAGTTTTGCCAGAAAAAAATTCATGTAAAGTTTAAGCAAATAAAGTATGATTGCTTAAGGGGTTAGGATAAAAAAGAAGCCACATTTTGAATCAGGACAAGTTATCTCAGGAGTTGGTCAACCCCAGCCTTTACAAGTTCAAGGGTATAAAATAACAAATGCTCTTGAAAGACTTTACCTTGAGAAGTGAGTCTCAGGGTGCCTTGTTTATTGAGGGCCATAGAGGAGAGTGTTTCTCCCAGTTCACCCATGCAGGTATTCTAAGATCATGGCAAACATGGTCCAAGGTGGTGGAGACAGCCTAAGTGATGTTGATTTTTCAGGCATGCAGAATGCAATAGCTGTGGGGTCATGGAGCCTTCCATCCATATTTCAAAGGAAGGCCTGGGAGGCCAGGTAATGTGGATGTTTAATATTGTGTCTAAGCAACAGGAAAGTTAATATGCTTTTCATTTTTAATGTCAAACAGAAAATAAAACAACAGTAAAATATATATTCAAAACAGCCTTGTAATAGAATAATGAACATATTGCTTATTGTAATTATAAGTAGCTATTTAGAGTGCAGGATATTATTTACTTTTTATAATTCCTTCCATCAGTGTTTTACATTCTAAACATACAGATTCTTCTCATATTTTATGAGATTTAGAACTACATACTTGATTGTTTTAAGACTATGTCTTAGAAATCAAATTATAATTTGTTATTGTTACTACAAAGAATCATGATCAACTATATGTATTGTTCTTGCATTGTATGACTTCAAAATTTACTTACTAGGTTTTAGGAGCTTTCAAAATATATTCTTTGTAAGTTTAGATATAAAAAATAGGGTCATTCATAAATAGTGACATTTTTCTTTTGTTGTTTTTTAGTGCACTGGGTAGGGCATCTAACTTGATTTATATGGAGCTGTTATAGAGAGGACATTTTTACTGTGTGTGTGTGTGTGTGTGTGTGTGTGTGTGTGTGTGTGTGTGCATTTGTACTGGGTATCAAACATGGGGCAAAAGCTTGATCATTTAAATTACATCCCTAGCTCTACTCAAGTCAAAGGTCATTTTGTGTTGCCAAGGCTGGCTTAAAATATTCAATCACCTTGCTTCAGATTCCCAAGTGGGTGGAAACACAGGAATATGCCAGTACATGCAGCGGCTACGTTGTTTCTTTCAGGGACAGAGCATTCAGGCTTCCTTATCATTTGGCTGCATGGATTTTAATCCCTTGGAAGCCTTTTGTCCATTTATGGGTATTCTCCTCAAAGTGCGTAGAGAGGTTTTGTTGTCTTTCCATCATGACTGCTGTTCAATTATATCAAATG
Source organism: Ctenomys sociabilis (assembly GCA_004027165.1). Taxonomy (NCBI): domain Eukaryota; kingdom Metazoa; phylum Chordata; class Mammalia; order Rodentia; family Ctenomyidae; genus Ctenomys; species Ctenomys sociabilis. Next base: position 2,579 of record PVKA01012051.1, on the reverse strand, counting down.
CTTTTCTTAATTATTGAAATAGTCATGTAGTTTTTCTCTTTATTTGTTAGTGAGTTACACTGTTTCATTTGCTGAAGCAGATGTTCGTTCCTATGATGAAATCTGTTTGTTCAACATAAATTATCATTTTCATAAAGTGGTATATTTAATTACTTGTTGTTTTGTGGAGGGTTCTATGTCTATGTTAGTGAGAAATTCTTCTCATAACTTTTCTGATGAAATCTTTGCTTGGTTGTAACAAACTGAGATGTTGGCTGTGAACAATTGGCAAGATGGCAATTCTTTTATTTTTTGGCAAAGTTAATGCAAACAAGGTTGAATGTTTTTCTTCATATATTTGATGAGCTTTGCCAAAAATAATTACTTGGTCCTGAAGTTTCTTTATCTGCAGGAGAGAATTTGTATTTCAAATTCAATTTACTCAATACATATAAACAAACCTGTCTTAATGATCTATTCTCAATTTTTAGTATTCTGTTCCTTTTGAGAAACTTTCCCATTATGTCTAAGAGTTTGCATCTATGAGCTGATAGTCTTGCTGTTAAATACTTGCTCATTGCTGTGTTATGTTAGTAACATCTATGAGTCAGTACTGACTTATTCCCTTGAATGGGTAAACTGCACCCCCCACCTACTGTTGGTTAATCTGGCCAGAGATTCTTCAATTCTATTTACCTTTTCAAGAAATAAGTTCTTGCTTTTACTGCTTTTCACATATTTTCTGTTTTGAAAATTACTTATTTCTTCCTGTATTTTTAACATTTCCCCTCCCCAGCTTACCAAAGTTTTAGTTTATTTTTTCCAGCTTTAAGAGATACTGATTCAGACTTCTGTATAACATATCTGTGCTTGTCCAGAATAAACATTAAACACTATACATATCCGTGGCATCCACATACTTTCTGCAAAACACAAATTCGAGATGATAGTCTTTTTTCTTTCATTGAAAATTATTGTTTAACTTTGTTTACATTTTTTCTTTAATATATGGGTTGTTTAGAACACCTTTGTTCAGTTTTCAGACTTTAGGAGATCTCTATACCTTTGCTTTTCTTGACTTCTAAAGTAATACACTATGATTTGATAATATAGTTTGTGTGGTTTGTATTTCAGTGAGTGCAGTTAGCAATTGGGCTGTCTTTGAAGGTTTTTTTTTTTTTTCTGCAAAGGGTATTCTTAAATATGTAGGGGTTTCAAATTCCAACAGTGAATGCTACCTTGTATTTCATGTGAGAATTTGTATGTTTGTTTTCCTACATAAAATAAATTTTCATCTAGATGATTTTTACAAATTATTTTCCATTAGTTTTCTCCTTTAGAAAGCTTGATTATATTGGTTATCATTCAGCAAAAGAATTATTTATTAGATTATAATGATTGATGGGTTTTATGTTTAAAAGTTGGATTTTACCTATAGTATTTGGCAATACATACCAACTTGCTATGGTTTGGATATCCCCCTAAAAGCAATGAAATATAATCTCAGTTTTAAGTTAGGAAAAGGACAGAAAAATAAATTCAGCTATGCTATTTGGAGATGGGGATTACATTAAGGTGAAGCAAAACTACAACTTTTGGGTGCTAATCCAGAGAGATTGGATTTGTAAAACAAAGAGGAGAGACTGGAACTATCTTTTGTCATAACATGTAATGTCTCCACATGAGGATGCATGGAGAAACTCTACCAGTAAGAAGGTTCTCACAAGATCTGGTGTCAGCCTTCAGAACTGTAAAAAAATAGATTTTTTAAATAAATTACCCAATCTGTGGCACTCCTTTATAGCAATAGAAAACAGACCAGCACAACTTTGTGAGTCAACTCATGACTAAAAATATAACATGGAATCCCAATCTTACATTAATGGTGTGTTGAACACTGCAAGAGGTTAGGAAAAGGGTAAGAGTTTACTCAGTTATCCTTGGGTAAATGTGGCTCCATATTTTGAATTGTATTTGTATTAAAACTCATGTCATCATCAAGAAAGCAGGATATATACTATTCTTTGTCAAATTAACAGTGGTGAGAACTATAATTCACTTCTAAATGCTTGTAGAGATAAAAATATTAAAAATTTGCAGCACACAGAAGACCTTAGAGTCCCATCTTTCATAGAAAGACCATCATTCTAAGTACCTCTGGACAGTAGATCTGAAACCATGTCAGCAGTTGCTTACTGTCTACACAAATGTAGCTTTACTATCCCAAGATATTTTTATCCATGATTACAATATTGCAAATACTGTATGGTTTATTTCAGATTTACTTCCTGAAAATCCACTATCCAAGCTCTTTAATAGTTGCTCACATGGGATCACCAAGCTGAATTTTACTCTTCAAGCTGCCATGCAAAGCCTTTCATTTCTGTGTTCACTAACTCAAATATCATATTACAACCTTAACTTAATTCCTCTCTGGTTCTAACATTGAAAGATCAGCCTTTAAAAAGAAATTCCCCCAAACGTACAGGTGTCGTAAATTTATCTTTCCCACTTAAGTTACTCTCTTAATATAATGGTCTCTCTCTCTCTCTCTCTCTCTCTCTCTCTCTCTCTCTCTCTCTCTCTCTCTCTCTCTCTCT
>PVKA01012050.1:30249-59056 GCA_004027165.1 Ctenomys sociabilis | reverse complement strand
CTCTAGTGTGGCCAGAATAGCCAAAGACAATAATGCTTCAAGCGGCAGGAAACAGTCTTCACACTCTCAGGATTTCCTATTATGTGCTATACAGGCTTTTCCAGAAACACAGTTGGATCTAAAAATAGAAGCTGCCTGGATTTACCTTCATCTCAACACAATGAGTCCTCCGCTACTTGGCTGGCCTTGAAACAGAGCCAGACACGCTGAAATACAAAGACTCTATCAAGGGAGGCAAAGGAAGCTGCTTCCTCAGGACTTCCAAGTGGGGGTAGGCGGCTATTTACTTATTTCCCATTCTTTTGTTATTGTGTGTGGTTTTGCCAGTAAAACTGGGTAAGCAGAAGGGAAGCAAGGAAGAGAGGTGGAAGGAATGAAGGGGTGGGAAGATCGGGAGGTGGGGTGGGGATTCTGGGTACAGAGGGTAACTCTGTAGAAGGAGAAGGAGCAGTGAGTTGTTGTAGGAGAAAGGGCAAACTCGAGAACAAAGAAAGAGAAAGAAAGAAAGAAAGCAAGCACGATTTTCAGCAGTCTACACGGCTGGAATGAGCAGTTGGCCCATGATTTTCTGAAGTGGAAAACGAAAAGAATAGGTGTAAATGTCAGTGCCAGGCTCTACAGTTTATTTTCTTCTAGCCACCCCCTAAGTAGCATACTTGCCTCTGAGAAGAGAAACCCTTACCTGTATGCTGATTGTCTTCCCTTGCAGGGGAGTGGAGGAGGTGAAAACGGCTCCTCCAAAACTTGAGAGGATAGAGGTGTCCGTGCCTTCGACTTAGGAACAGAGAAATAAACTGCAATCGAGTGGCATAAGGCTCTTGAGAAGAAGCCCCCTTCTGGATGGAGACTGGATTGGATATTGGCAAAGGAGAACCAGAAAAACAGGTGGGGAGTTTTCAGCAGTGATGCTAGGGGGGAAATAATGTGAAAAACATTTTTAACGTCCTAATATCTGGGGGGAGTAGAAATAATGAGCAGGTATGAGCTTCCAGTTGAGGCTTCTTAAGCCAGACAGCTCTTGCAATTCAGATGTGCAGCTTCCTGTTTCAATCCCTGCTCTTTTATCACCATCTGGGGGACCTAGAAGTGCTTGCTTCGTCTCCCTCAGCCTCGTGTTCCCTATTTGTAAAATTCTAAAAGCAGCACTCATTTCATAAGGTGGCTGTGAGGATTCCATGAGATGTGAGAAAAAAAGCTCCACTACCGCATATTCTGCTCAGCGAATCTGCAGGCAGAATCTAGATTCGGGAGGTAGCTGGGCACAGAGGCGCACGCCTGCAGCCCCGGGACTTCAAGGCCTCCTAAATCCATAGCGAGACCAATCCAAAAAAAGAAAAGACCAGAAAGTATGAAGAGAGGAAGAGAGAGGTCTGGGGATGGGAAGTAGAAAGAGTTCAATTCAGACCTGGAATTTAAGAAGCAAAAAGTCCTGTAACCCTTAGAATCTAGTTAGGTAAGTAGAGGAAAAATAGGGCCAAGGGATTTTAGTATCCAGGGGATTCAAAGAAGCTATGTGGGTCTGTTTCTAGAAGCATCCATGAAGATGGATAGAATTAGAAGGCCATCAGTTTATGACATACAATGAAATAAATAATCGACTCGGACAATGTTCATTATTCCAGGTATTAGTCTATTGCCCCTCAGCTCTAAATCCTCCCTCCCTTCAGTACCAACTGAGGTAATGGACTGGACTCTAAGCGGTTCTTTACCAGGAGTACAATGTAAGTTTGTCAGTAGAGGGCGCTGGAGGGATACTGCAGAAGGGAGGGGGTGTTTCTTCCTGGTTTTCTACTTCTGACCTTTGTTCTTTTTCCTGCTTCAAGGCCTCTCAATGGCAGTGTGTGGGCATATACTGTTCCAGAAATATATTTAGAACATGAAGCCCCACAGAGTCTCAGAGCCCAAGCTTAGACCCAGAGACCTTGTGACAAGAACACTGCCACACTCCAGGTCACAGTGGCCCCTCGACTCCTCCCGGGCACTGCCCTCCAGGCTCAGTGGGCCTGTGCCCTGGGACTCTGTTTACTACTATCTTCCTAACACGAATGCTGCACATCAGGCCCTCCACTTGTTGGACGTGTGTGCATTTCAGCCTCGACTTGCTTACACCCCTTGGGTTCTTTTCTCTTTCCCGGTGTCTATGACGTAGCTCTGGTGGGACAGCCCAGGGGACTCAACTACAATGTAGTTTGCCACGAGCTCACTTGCCCAGCAAAGTCAGAACTTGCCTTGGCGAGAATCCTCTGACCATTGCTTTTTCATGAACAGTCTCCAACCGGGGTACTTTTTAGAGGTCTCTTTGTATCCTCGTAGTTATTCTTCTATATGATTCTAATTAATAACTGTCTACATTTAAGTTCTGATATTTGAATTACTGTGTGGTTTCTATTTTCTGAGTGGAGCCAGACGACCCAATCATAAATGGCTGCTAACTTCACAGAGATAAAGCAGAATTACACTGTGAATTACGTTCACAACATAATCTCTCATGTTCTTGACAAAACATCAACCCTGAATCTGATTAAGATTTAGATCTGAGCGCAGTTACAAGAAACACACGGAACACAGGAACATGTGAAATGATATCATCAGATGTTATCAGCATAATTTAGGCTGCGGGAAAATCCATAGAAAAAACAATCAGAATTCTTCAACAAATGAGAAGCAACCTATAAATTAAAAGAAGCTTAAAGGGGGCATATTATTCAATTAAAGTTTATGCACTTTATTCCATACTAATTTAAACAAACTATTAAAAAAATTATGAGGCAGGAGAGGATTTATACTGCCAGTATATTTGATAACATTAAGGTAATTATTTTTAAAATGTGAGAACTAGTGTAGGAAATGTGCATTAGCAAATCAAATAATGTGATACTGCGGATCTCCTTCAAAAAGTCCTAGAAATTTCTAGTCCTAGCTATGATTAGAAAATATTAAAGGTGATGAGTGCATGAGTTCATTAAAAAATTCAAGGAATTCTCTGTGAACTGAGTATTCAGAAACCAACAAACAAGCATACAGAAATTCTCTCTAACCATTCCCCAGCCCATGGAACAATCCTGGGCACAGTATGGCTCCCCCAGTTCAATACCAGCCTGAATGGTCAGCTTGCTTTCCCTTTTCAGCCAAGAGCCAGCTCCAAGCCTTTCCCTCCTTTGCCTCCTTCTTTGTCCACTAAGGCTGAATTTCCCATGTGCCTTAACGTAGTTTCACATTTTTATTGTATTGCCGAGGCCACTTTATCATTTTATTTTAAGGAATCCAAAAAATAGCATGAAATTGCTATTCCTCAGAGGATACCTGCTGTGTCTACCAATTCCCTTGACACCACTAGTGCACAGGTAGCTAGTGAGGTTTTGAGACACAGAAAACCCAATGCCCTTTCCTGTTTCAAAAGGGTTCCTCAAATACATCTTGTAGGACCAGAGAGATATCTGAAATCAGCTGACTCATTTGCAATTTTTCTTTTTGTTTTTTTTTTTTTTTTTTTTTTTTGTGGAACCGGGGATTGAACTCAGGCCCTTGCACTTGCCAGGGAAGTGCTTATTCCACAGAGCCATCTCCCTGGCCCTCAATTGCAAATTTTTGAGGCTAAGCAAGCTGTGGCACAGGGAAGCTATGAAAGTTGCTCAGAGTCCCCAGAATATTTTACACATTTAAAGAAGGCTTCCTACTAAGTACTAAAAGACTAGGTGAGTGTGCCTGGGAAATCTCTGAAAAGTTGGAACCATAAGAAGGTAGATAGTGAATCACATGTTCAGGACAAGCGTCCAGATTGAAATTCCTGTGAAGTTGCTGACAGCTGTGTATAAATGACTGGCATCCAGTGATAAATCAGCATCTGCATCAGGAAAATGAATCATTCCGGTTTTGGACTTTGCAGGACAGCACATTTCTCTTTGGTCCTCCCTTTGCTATATCAGGGGACTGTTCCAACCAGGGTCACTGTGCTGAAGGACCCACCAAATTTGGCCTCATTCCTACCTTGGCAGGCTGCCATGACCAGAGTGATGGAAGAGTGTTTACAAGCCTCAGATCCCAGGAACATTGTCTTTGTCCTGTCTGATAAAGGCCAGAGTCAGATAGGCAGTGAGGTGAAAAGAGCCCCAGACAGATGAGCAAGTTACTGAAGGATTTTCAAACATGCAAAGCAAATGGGTTAGCCACAACCCACCCCATCCCCCAGTGCTTATGCTTCTGCAATTCTATTCAATGTTCCTTAGTCATATATTTGGTAAATGAAATAAAACAAATCACTTGTAAGTGCCATGAGGATCTTGGGGTTCTTTTCCAAGAGGTTAAGGGGACTACATAGCATGGTACACAGCCTAAAACTAGTGGCTTTGAAGTCAGACTGGCTGGAATCCTGGCTCTCCTGAGTCCTCATAGGACTGTTATGAGAATTCATCACATTAGCACACCTACAGTTCTCAGGCTCATGCCCAGCACGCACTAGGCAGTCAATAGATCTCAGTACTAACATGCATTCTACAGAGCTAAGCACAGTGAAAATACTTTCCACTGTGTGGAGAGCTCCTTAGGAAGGTTTTTGATGGAGAAGTAAGTCATAGTGCAAAGCCTGGATATGTTTTAAATTATTTATCTAATTTATTAAAATGCATCCTTTTCAACTTTAGAGGAAAGCACATAGCTTTTTGAACAAATTTATTACTTATTTAAGCTCAGTTTGGTATCCCAATTCTTCTAATTAAGCTATGCAACTCAAATTATTTTATTCTATAATTACCAGTCATCGATGTAAGCATACCTGAAGCATTTCCAAAATAAAACAAAAACCTCTACCTCAGTGAACATCAATACAAAAATTAGAGTACAAAACAACCCAATTAAAGAGGTAGTGGACCAAACTTTCAAAGTCCTTCCATTCTATAAGGCATGTTAGTCACCTCTTATAAACCACACCAATAGTTCATAATTCCATCATTCAGCTTTGTGGCATTGGTGGTGGCTAAAACATGGAACAAAGAACTTCCTTAACTTTAAAAGCCTGATATTGACATCAGGACTGAGAAGAAAGGTGTTCACATTGACAGAACATAAAACTTTTATTTTTGTAATGACTGGAAAAAAAAGACAGAGGGGAATAAAAACGTTACAAGAACATAAAACTCACGGAATTAGCCATTTTGAAATTTGTCACCTTTTTCTTAGTGTTCCCTTTTAGTTTTCAGCATTTTGAAAGAAAGGATAACTGAAAACCTAACACCAATATCCTTGTCTCCTTGGAACAAGTAGATGAGTAATGGTATTCCAATATGAAAGATAAGATGTCTTATCAGTCCTATACATTGTGTGCATTTATCTTTTATTTAAACTATAGTGAAACTGGCATTTTAACTGAAGTTGAATGAATTCTGCCCAATTCCTGACCAAATCATGTCTAAAAGATGTTTTTATGTCCCAGTCTACGCAGTCATTTAAATTGGGGTTTAATTTTATATATGTTGTTTTCTTAACTCAGTTGCATTCTTATCACATCTAAGCTTTGTCATATCTGAATTTTTCTAACATTGAATCTGTGATATTAAAAAAATGTGTGATGTGCTACAAATTTTATGCATAATAAACTAAGTTATAACCAAAAAAAAGAACATAAAACTCCCACAACCAATCTCAAAAATGTCTCAAGTTCAGTGCTGCTGAAGCTCCCATTCCCAGGCACTCCCTAACAACTAGCACCCACTTCCAGAATGTTCTTCTCAAAGTGGTTTGTCCATGCTACCAGCACTTTATGGTGAGCTCACTCTTCTGTCCTTCACATGCTTATTTTTTAATCTCTTTAATTTTAATTTTTGATTAGTACTTGTTTGCAGAACGTGTTTATATTCCTTGTAGGACATTGGTATATGTACATAATTCTCTAATTCCATCCTTTACCTCCTCTTTCCCTCCATCTCCTGTAAATAAGGAGCAAATAAAAGACAGATAAAGGAAGAATAGTGATAGATCCTTCCCTCACACACTTACTGATACACCAGATTTAGCTCTTGAGACAATGATGAAAGAAAATTCCATGGTCCTGTTTTGGGAACAGTATTACTCAGTTTGGCAGTACTATAATGAAATACCAGAGGTATCTAACCTTATAAAGAGAAAATGTTGTTTAGCTCATAATTATGGGGGTTTGTGCCTAAGATCAGTAGGCCCTGTTGGTTTGGCCTCTGGTAAGAGTGGCACATCAAGGCAGGAGAATGTGAAGAAAACACGTGATGGCAGCGGACGCTTCACAACACTAAGCTGCATCTGCCCAGCAAGGCCCACAGTGACAGCACCCTGGGTGAAAGCCATTAGCAGCATACATTCGAGAGACAGTACTCCTGTTCAGACCATAGTATAGGCACATAGTCTCACGAGGTGTCTGGTGCAAATATGTACAGCATCCCAGGCACAACAGACAGCATAAAGAAAAGGAAGAAAGGCAGTGGCGTTGCCAGAAGGATGGGAACCTGCATGTGCAAGGAAACCCCCCTCAACCTACCTTTATTTCCTACCAGCCTCACCCCACTGTGCCTTTGTGATTCAGGGTAGAGGGGTTAGCACTAATTTGTTTATTTGTCTTTGCAGATGCTGCTGGAGATGACTTGGAGGGAGGTTTCTGAGAATGCTTTACCCTGTGTTTCAAATTTCCCGAGTGACATCATGCCTGAATCTGTGCCTGGACCCAGCTTCTTTCCCTTTCTGGCTCCCTCTGTTTCCTCCTCAGCTTAGCCCTGAGCACTGGTGTCCTCTGGGACAGCCTTTCTCCTTGCTGCTGACCCTTGACTGTAGCTGTGTGTACCAGTCCTCAGTGCTTAGGAGGGGAGGCAAAGCAGCCACCCATGCAGGTCACAGTCACCAAGCAGCAGCAGGAGCTTTAAGCTGGACCTGGGAGATGTAGGATGAAGGAAAGTGCATGTGAAGGAATAGAGCCTGGACTCTGAGGAGAGCAGACAGACGCCAGCAATTACCAAAACAAGGACATTGCACCATCCAAGGTGGGATGTTAACTTGTACAGGCAAGGTGGGGGCTGATGGTGAAAATACAAATAATGTCTTTCCCTTCAAGGAATTCTCTGTGAACTGAGTATTCAGAAACCAACAAACAAACACAGAAATCCTCTCTAACTATTCCCCAGGCCATTGGACAATCCTGGGCACAGTGTGGCTCCCCCAGTTCAATACCAGCCCAACTGGTCTGCTTACATTCCTTTTTCAGCCAAGAAAGAGCCAGCTCCAAGCCTTTCCCTCCTCTGCCTCCTTCTTTGTCCACTCAGGCTGAATTTTCCATGTGTCTTAACATAGTTTAACATTTTTATTGTATTGCTGAAGCCACTTTAATTTATCACTTTATTTTAAGGAAGCACACCAGCCAAAAATAGCACAAAATTACTCATGCTATTGGAAGCTTCCTTATGCGAGACCTATAATGTTTCACTGATCTGCTCTCTGTGAGCACAGGCCCAACAGTCATGACAGGGAACTGCTTGCTTTTTGGAGTGAGGATTTAGAATTTTGGGGCTTTTTTACAACTACTACTGGAGAATGCCTGGCCAGCCACAGAGAGAAGCGCTAGAGTAAGACTGAATTCCTGCCTTGTCCAGCTCCAGGCAAGCTGAAAGAGTTTGCAAGGGGCTGATTTACCAACTCTTCTTTCTCCTCACTTTCTTTTTTTTTTTTTGGCAGAACTGGGGATTGAACTCAGGCCCTTATGCTTGCCAGGGAAGCACTTGTTCCACTGAGCCATCTCCCCAGCTTTCTCCTCACTTTCTGCAATGCTATTTCATGAATCTATTTGTAAAATGTTTAGTTTTACATTGGATTTCATAATGCAAGCATATAAATAATGTAGTTTAGGATTTCACTGGAGTCTGGAAGATAATTGAAAGGGAGAGTTTTTTGAGAAATCTAAATCAAGGCTGTTTTTCCCCACAGAAGTTTTGTTGGAATTATTTGTGATTGCTGGTCCATCTTGCCTTTCACCTTTCTTCATGTACCCAAGAGAGTTTCATTTTGGTGGTCTGCCTTGGAAAATCACCATAATGGAATATATATGAGGATTAAGCATAGAAATGTCAGAGTTTATTAAATCTCAGTAGTCAAGTTCACGTTAGTGTTTCACATTACCTCTTCAGTCTCTGAGACTCTCCAGAAAAGAAGACTTCTCTGTGTCCCATAGGAAATGTGTCCCCTCCCCCAGCATCCACAAAGCACTATCTTGGGTCAGTCATTATTGAAGATGGCAATATTATCCATTTTTGTTGACTTTTGAAAATTCTATCTTAGAGGAGACCTTTGGGAGATTTATGTAATCGAATTCTGTTTAAGGAGGGAAAATCTAGTTATTAGTGGTATCATTAAGTAGCTCAATTAAGCCACAGAAACTGGGCACTCATAGCGCTTGTCCCCCAGGAGCTCAGAGAGCTTGGATACATTGCTTTCTTTTATTCACCCTCACAGGAAACATTAAGAGGAGGAGGGGATCAGATCACTTCGAACAGTCCTCCTTGCATGTGTTTGCAGGACTATCCTGTTTATTCCTTGCTTCCCATCCTGGGGCTCCTCCAAGTAAGCAGAACCATAGAAACATGACCAGATTTAAAAGGGGCATATGATAGCTGTTAAAGGCAGAGATCCCAGAAGAGGACCCTGGATGGGGTGTGAGGGCAGCCCAGCTGTGGGAGTTAAACGACGGCCCAAAATCCAGTTCAGAGGAGAAGGAAGAGGCATGGGACTGAAAAACAATTTAGGACTCCACAGATGAGCTTTCCACTCAACACGCACCTTGCTCCCTCACCTTCTGCCCCCAAGGAGAGCTACTGACACATTCTCTGGTAGCCTTCCCCTCCATAGACTAATCTGCTGCTCAACATAGAAGCATCTGTCTTGGGGCTGCCAAGGAGAATCTGGGTTGGGTCGGAGGTTATGGTTGCAAGAGCAAACAGGGCCAGGATGTGCAGAGTAGTGGGACCCCATCTTACCCTGTGGTTGCAATGACCATGAACACTCTTACTGGGAAAGATGCCAGTGTTGTCGCTAGGCCAAAACAAAATCTAGAGCCATCCCTTTTGACATCTATATTCCATCTGGAAAGCTGGAAATCTTCACACACAAACATACCCCCCCCTTCCAGGCCCTTACTGGCCCCTCACCGCTTTGCTCAATCTGCTCTACAGAAGAGATTCATGGACTACTTTAAGTATTTTTTGGCTTTGTCAGGGGTATTTGTATTTATAAAACAATCAAGGAATAAAATTAATGCTTTATATGGGAAATGGGCAAGTCAGATGGAGAAGACACTTGAGCCATAGTTGGTTCCTTTCCTAGAAGTTGGTTCCTTTCCTAGACTCATACTATAGCAAAATGAAATCCATAACTACTGTCCCTGCTCAAAAGCAGTGAAGCCCCAAGTTCCCCTCAGAAATCTGCTGTGATTCACAGCAAAAGGACACAGTCCTTATGTTTTTCTGGATGTCCATGAGCTTTTCTGTAGAAGGATGACATGAGAAAGAACCAGCCTATCCCGATTCCTGCTTCTCCTCCCTCCTTCCTCCTGGCTTCTGCTTTCCAAGCTTAGGAACCCTGTAGGTCTCAGAGAGCAGCTGTGTAGGTGGGGAAGGGAAGAGTTATGACTCTGTGCTTATGCCAGAAGGTGTCTGTAATCTGAATTAAGGAGCAGAGTCCGGTGGAAAGATGGAACTAACATATACTAGGTACTGCATGATTTAAAAAAAGAATCTAAGGCAAGTGTTTAAATAAGGAAATGATTACAGTGAAAGTCACATCGCCATTAATCCTCTTTAAATACCCACGTACACCACATGGAAGCACTACTGACACACCCTGTCACCCCTGTCACATTTTTTTTGGAACAGGAAGTCAAACTCAGGACCTCACACTTGTTAGGCAGGCACTGTACCACCGAACTACGCCCCAGCCCATCCCTGCAACTTCTGAGGTAGTTTTCTGGAAGTCCTCTTTCGTAAGTGTCCTTTGTGTGGTTAGTAATATCTTGGTTTTCTGAATCAATGCAAATCCTTGATTTTTCATGATCAGTTTGACTTTGGGAAGTGCCAGAAGTCATGTGGTGCCAGATTTGTGAATAAGATAGCTGAGGACACATCATAATGTTCTTGTGCAGCCACTTTTCCACTGGATGGCACTTAGCAGCAGTGCTCAGCACATTTTATTACACTTCATTAAAGACACTCACAAGTAAAGACTTCCAAAACTGCTTCAGAAAATTGCGAAAATAATGTTGAAGCAAGGGGGAGGAGTACTATGAGGGGAATTAACTGCAATGTCTCTTTTCTTGTGATTATTCTTTATTTAGCCATTCACCATCATATGATTTGATCACACTTCTTGTGTTCTAGAGGATGAGGCATCTCCCCGTAGTTATCTTTTTCTCTGGCGCTACTGAACTAATCTTCAAGATACTTCATTATTGACTTTTTGAGTTCAGAAAGTCAGCTTCAGCTCTGGTTTCTGACTCACTGGCTGCTTCAGACACCCTCCTCAACCCCTGCGTGGCCCTCTCCTACCTTCTAGGCAGGCCTGCAGCTGGAAAAGAGCCTATCACTCGGTTGTATCAGAGCCTGCCTGAAAGCCATCAGGTAGGACACAGGTAAAAATGTCAATAGAAATTTAAAATAGGGCCTGAAAAACATGTATTTCTCTTTTTTCAGTCTGCTCGAGCCTGCTGCCAAGATGTGGTGATCCTTAGACATGTGATGAGTGTGGGAAGGTCTGAGAAGGAAACAATCAGTGCTGCTGTGATTGGTGCTTCTAACCCTTCTCAAATACTACTGTTAATCTCTATGCTTTGTCTTATGTTCTGATATTTTCCAGGTGATTCATAACCTGATGTTGGCGTAAACACAGTTTTAAAAGTGACACGAACATACACTATGTGAAAAGCTATTCCCCCCAGAGTCCTTCGGCTCAAGCCGCTCAGCACATGACCAGGCTCCTGCTGCCTGCTGATCACAGTACTAGGTGCTAGGTGCTGACCGTGCACAGTGAGCTTCTGCTGTCTCCTCAGGGCTGGGCTCTCTATGGGTAACTTTAATACCTTGTAGGACACAGAGCGGCCCATGGAAGCATGGAGGAGGTGTCCTCCAGCTACTGTGGTGGTGGGCGAGAAACTCAGAGAGGTAAAAAGTGGAGAGTGACTTGCAAGATGAAAAACCTTACCCAGGGAAGGAGAACGTTCCCACGAAAGGATCTTTTTTATTTTTATTTTTTGTATAATTTAGACAGAATGAAGATGGGCGGTGGAATGAAAATGTTGGACAGGACGAAAGGAAATTTTAACCTGTCCCTTTTCTATTCTTCTCGTCTTCACTCATTCCCATGGAGAGAAAAGCACATTTAAGGATTTTTTAAAGCAACTTTAAGAAGGTTGATTGATATTAAACAGTAAGGAGCAAATTGAGTAAAACGTATGAATGCTCCTTTTTTACCATCATATATATATATATATATATATATATATATATATATATATATATATATATATCACATATATATATGTATCATCATCATATATATCACAAATTCAAGTAAAATGAGCAAACTTTCTTTTTTAAAATGTGTTTGGTGTTTCAGGGTCTCAGTATGCAGCTGGTACTCATGGTGATCCTCCTGCTTTCAGCCTCCCCAGCGCTGGGATTGCAGGTGTGCACCAATATGCCCAGTCTTGGTGGCTGGCTCAGTGCACCCTGCAGGTGGGTCTGGTGCAGATTGTGGTGCTGGGGATGGAACCTGGGTCCTTGCACTTGCCTCAGCAGGTGCTTTAGTCCACTGAGCTATCTCACCAGGCCCAATTAAAATATTTCTGATCTCTCTCTTTGTTTGCACACATAGAGCTATTTTACTCATTTTAATCACCACATAATATTATATTATGTATGAGTACACAATATCATATTTAGAAACCATTTCCCTATAGATGGAGCAGTGAGTGTTTACCAGCTGAGTTTCTTTGATTTGTTGCTATTAGAAACAATACTCCAGGGGCTGGGAAGGTAGCTCAGTGGCATAAGTGCCTGCCTGGGCAAGCATAAGGTCCTGAGTTTGATTCCCAGTATTGCATGCCATGCCAGCTCCAGAACCCTGAGCACACTGCACCAGTCCCAGAACCCCAGGTGCCCCTGCATGCCTGTAATCCCAGCACTGAGGGAGGCTGAGACAGGAGGATCACTATGAATATGAACTGTGTAGCAAGACCTTGTATTAAAGAAAAAAAAAAAAGAAAGAAAGAAACAGTACTCTAATATTCCAGGTTTCACTGGGATCATCTGGCCTGGTCCTGTCTCTACACACTAGAGAGGAATGTTGAGCCTACTCTGCCCCAGTTTCCTTTCAAGTCTTATCTTTTACTGGTGCGGAGTCAACTGTGGCTCTTGAGATTCCCTCTTGCCTTCCCAGGCTGAGAGTGACAATTCCTGGGAAAATTGTCTCAATAACTCACTGTGAGTGTGAGAAGAAAAAGCTTCCTTTTTCTGATCTCACTTCTTCTGATCATTACCTATCACCTTTTGCTTTGTTTTTAGGAGGAATGTTCCTGCTAAGATTAGAGAAGGAGGAACCCTGAACTGTGTCAACTATCCGACAACTAGGAGCTTTTTCATTGAACCCATAGAAAATGAGCATTTGTTCAAGTCAAAATTAGGGAAGTCATCTTAGATGAAGAACACATACCCCCTCTCTGGGTCGGATGAGATGCCAGAATTTTGCCTGTCTGGAAGAACACACATTAAAGCAATGTTCCCTGGTGTCCAGGACATAGTCTCCCAGGCATGGGAACCTGAACCTGAGCTTCCATGGAAAGAACTGGCTTCTGAGTAGACTAAAAGGAACCACTCCTTCCAGGAGCTGGCATGGCATGCAGTACTAGGAATCAAACTCAGGACCTTGTGCTTGTCCAGGCAGGCACTTAGCCACTGAGCTATCTTCCCAGCCCATGGAGTACTGTTTCTAATAGCAACAATATTTAAGGGTCAAAATCAGATTTAGTTTAAGGGGGAATTGCTAAGCTCCTAGCTCTCTCTACCCTACTAAGTCTGGTTCTCATCATTTATGAGTGGAGGGCGAGGAAATACTCTTACTCATAAAATTTGGTTGCTGAACAATGGATATAAGTTTTAACCTGTGAGTTTCATAAGTTGTTACAGATAAAGAGAAAGAAATTTTAGATTTTTGAAGTAAAACTTAGCTTGTCTTGCTGCTAAGGAAGATTGCCTACATAATAAGGGAGACAACACAAATGTGTCGGAGTCATTTTCACTCTAGAAACAGAGTGGGTTTTTCTAAACCATTATTTACCTCAGTCTGTCTCTGGAGGTGATCTCTTTTGCAGGCTGGGAAGTACTCCAAGTATTTCCGATCTACCCTTTTTTTCTCCCTCTCACTCTCTTTGAAAGAGTTTGGAAGCAATTGTTCAGGTCTCTTGATCATTGGTTTAGTTTTGTTAACAATGCTCCCTTCTTTAAACATGACTGTTATAGTGGAAACCAACTGTAGTTTGTGTTTGTTTTTGTTTTCGTTTTTGTTTTTGTTTGTGCTTTTTGGAGACACAGTTTGGAGTTAGGAATGTGGGTTTCTGGAGAGGGTAAGAGCACGAGATTATTAGGGCAGCCAATCCAACCCAGCATCTCCTGGTCACTCTCTAGATCGCAGTCACCTGCTCTGGAGCACGTCACCTCAGGTGATGGTTTGGGAGTACGTAAAGATCACCAAGAAGGGTTTAAAAAGGACATCTACTTTCCTCTTGTTGTTTTGCAGATGGGAAACTCCATGTCAAATTCTCTTACTCCTTTGAATATACTCTTTTTTTTTTTTCAATTTTTGTTTTATTGAAGTACAAATATCAATGAGATAGTTTTAAGATACCTTGACAAGATGGATTTGATAAATTAATACATTGCAAACTGTTTTCATAATGTTTTGGTATCATAGAAGGTTCATACATGATATTATACTTACAGACATTATTACACTGTATGTTTCTTATCAGTAAATAGAGTGTAGCTCTTTGCGTATCTTATTTTTTATACCTGAATTACATCAAAGATTCAATAGTTAATACTTTCTACCTTGATATTTTCCTAGTGGTTGACCATAGTACTAGAAGCTAACATAATAAACTGTCTAACCACCATTAGTGCAAATCTTGCCTCTCATAGAATTATGTAGAAGCACAGCGTTATCTATCCCAACTGTACTGTCCATATACACACATCATGATTCTTCCTTTCTATACCCCTTCCTTTGTCTACGCCTGTCAGAGATGGGCACTCCATTGTCATTCAATTAACTTAAGTGCTTGAACTCGACCACACAGTCCTACACAGTCCAGCATTCCACAACAATGGTGAGTCATCCGAAGAAGTTGTCAACCATAGCCATTCACAGCTCAATTTAATACTATGGCCCCCTGATGTATACTTCATTTTTATACTTTTCTGCTGGATGGTTAAGACCTAGCTAGACCAAGACTTGCATACCAACACATGTACTTTATGTTTCTTATGAGGTCAGTGAAGTCCCCTTATGAATATACTCTTAAGCACTGAACATTGTGTGATTCTCACATATTAAGGAAGAGCAGCTTCATGTTTTCCTGCACTCATGCATGGCTTGCTTACCCCCTAGAAGCAAAAGGAAGTGGAGAGGAAAGTATTGATTATGATGCTATTTCACAACTGGTGTTGTACCATAAGAGAGAGGAAAAATAGAATTACCTTCTTCTCAGACTTTCTTTACACTAAGAGATAGTTCTTACTTGTGTTCAAAGCGTAAATGTAAGCCACAAGAAAATCAGACACCTCTGGCCCTTAAGGCAAATCAGATTCACCTATTATTACTGAGCTGGATGTTCTCCTCACTTGCCTTCTGAATTCTTCCAAACCAACTTTAATTGAAGCCTCTAGTGGGCTATAGCCATCCCAATCTGATTTTGTTCAGGATCCTCAAGGACAGTGTTCCTTACAAGCGGTGGGTAGAGAAATTGGCCCAACTAATGTCCATGTGACCTTTTCTCTCCATGACCCCAAACAGATCAACAAGATCTGGGAAAGTCTCCAGACAACCCTTATAAGTAAATTGAGGTCTTTAGGGGCCTTACTCAGACCTATAAACTAGACTGGAAAGATGTAATGTTACTCTTAAATCAAACATTGACTTCTAATGAGAGACAAGTATCATTACAGGCTGCTATTACAATTGGACATGAAACAGACAGCCAGGGGAATAGCCAGTTCCTACTGGACCCAATGAGTCCCTGCACAAGATCTCTACTGGCTTAGCAACCAGATGGGAGACTGGAATAGGATATGTTTTCATACATGTATTCTTGAAGGTCTAAAGAGGATAAGAACTACACCCTTACTTTAAATTGTCAAACCATGAAAAATGAAGACCAGAACCCTCTTAGATAATTTCTTAGATCATTTATGAGAAGCAGTGATGAAACATGCAGCCTGGCTCCTGATTCAGTAGAAAGACAGACTATTCTTAAAGACACATGTATTACTCAGGTATCAAGAAAAAGCTACAAAATGTGGCTTTCTCTCCAGATAGCTTACTCGACACTTTAGTAGAAATTGTCTCCTCAGTGTTTTATAATCAAGACCAGGAAGAGGCCAAGGAGGGAAAAAAAAAAAAAAAAAAAAAAACAGAGACCAAGAAAAAGTGATTGCTTTTACTTTAGTTTTAAAAAGAAGAAACTGAGATTCTGTTTTCTCAGAGCTCGCTTGATAACTCAGTTCACTTCCTCCTGCTGTGGAAAGCCAGGTTATCTCAGGAGAGACTATGATGAGAATTGTCAGAACAAGAGGGAACCCTTGAGCTATGCACTCACTGTAAAGGTGACGGCTGCAAGTTGGACCACCGCCTGAAACTGAGGTCCCAGGGATCAGAGACATCTTCCTAGCTGGTCTGGCAAGACTAAAGGGCCCTGGAGAACTCCCTGTCTTCTCCCTCAGGCCAGACTGCCATTTCCTCTGAGGAACCCCAGTTAATCATGACAGTTGAGGGAAAAGAAACCATTCTATTGCTGGACAGTGGTATGTTTCTCTTGGTTCTTTGTTGCAATCTGGCCTTCATTCCTGCTGTCAAACCTCAGTGAAAGGAATCACTGAGGGTGTAACATAATTTCTTACAATGCTGAGGTGGCTTTCTCTTCTCCTATTTCTTTTTTATTGTGCCTGCAAGTCCTATACTCCTGGGAAGAGATGCACTGCCTTTCTTGAACACTGTAATGTACACACATCCAGATCAGACATGTTGGCTTCTTCTTAGAGACAGAAATAAATCCTGATGTGTGGACAACTACAGGTAAAACACAAAAAGCAGTAACAGCTGCTCCAGTGCAAATACATCTTAAACTCCCTACTGTTTTTCCTCACTGGAGATAGCCCTCTAAGGCCTAAACTTAAAAAAAAAAAAAAAAAAAAAAAAAAAAGACTATTACCTATGATTATAACTGAAAGCCACAAGGTTTACTTACACCCTGTAATAGCTCCTGCAACACTTCAGTCTTGGAAGTTTAAAAACCCAGTGGAGAGCAGAGATTGGTTCAGGACATACTGGTATTTGAGGCAGTGGTGCCAGTCTGCCCAGTGGTACCTCACCAATATACTCTTCTTTCTCAGATGCTGGATATTTCACATCATTAGACTTTTAAAAAAATGTCTTCTTTTGTATTGCTTTCCATACAGACTCCCAGTTTCTGTTTGCCTTTCCAAATCCTCACAACGAGGCCTCTCGTTTACTTGGGCAGCTCTTCCTCTAAGTTTCAGAGACAGTCCTCATCTTTTAGAGCAAGTGTTTTCCCAGGATGTAGTCTGTTCTGAATTTTCCCAAGTTATAGCCCTGCAACATGTAGGTGCTATGTTGTTATGTGGTCCCTCGGGAGAGCTCTCTAGCTAAGGTTCATGTACCCCGATGAATTTTCCAGCAGACAGAGGTTGTGAGGTCTGAGGGTCTAAGGTAAAACTTTGGAGCCTGAGATAAAATGCTTTGGACTTATCACATCTAAGAGAACCTGGAGACTGGGGGAAGAGAGAAATAAATCAATACTCTGCTCCCAAAGCTCAAGACCATAAAACGACTAAGAGGTTTCCTAGGAATTGCAGACTTTTGTCGCCTTTGGATAACAGGTTATAGTGAGATTGTGTGACATCTCTATCAGTTTATAAAAGAAACCAAAGAGGCAGATACCCATATTTTAATCTGGGAACCTGATTCCCAGAGGTTGCAAGGTCTCAAGAGCTATTACAGAGGTTGCAAGAGGATTCCAGAGAATTAAGCAAGCACTTCTGAATGCGCCAGCACTGAGCCTCATGAAGGACACCATTTCAATCTATATGTTGATGAAGAGCAGGACATTTCTTTGGGAGTGGTCATACAGGATTGAGGACCTGTCCAACAGCCTGTAGGGGATCTAAGTCATGAATTAAATATTTAGGAAAGAGTTGGCCTGCATCTCTTAGAGCTGTGGCTATTGTAGCTCTCCTGGTACTGGAGCCATGCAAGCAGAGATCTTTAGGCAAAGATCTCACTGAACATACACCTCAGAATATGGCAGGGCTTCTTTCCCCCAGAGAGAGGCTGTAGCTATCAGACAACTTCTTAAATACCAGACTCCACTTCGTAAATATTAATCTCTACTTCTAGAAGGGGCAGCTATTTTCTACAAAGACATGTTCCTCCTTAAATGCTGCTCCCTTTCTATTAGTTCCTCTAGGTATGTGTATAGAGATATGATAAATACCCTGGAGAAGAGTAGTAGCTTGATTTTTACTCATATGTTAAATACCTTTTGGTCCAGGTATTTCACTAACTGGGTTAATTTTCTTTCTTTCTTTCTTTCTTTCTTTCTTTCTTTCTTTCTTTCTTTCTTTCTTTCTTTCTTTCTTTCTTTCTTTCTCTGTCTTTCTTTCTGTAACAATTTTTAACCAAAACTTTTGGGGGGGATTTTATTTCATTTCAACTTGTAATTTTGGAAGTCTCACAAAACATATTACAGATGACAGCATGAAAAAAATCTTGCAGTCTGTATTTTTATTTAGAAAACTGAGATTTTAAAGAACCAATGTCCTGCCGTTTAAGGGTGCATTGTAGAGCAGGACATTGGTTCTTTAAAATCTCAGTTTTCTAAATAAAGATACAGACAACTATGTGCTCATATGCAGCGTCACAGAAGGAATGTTTGTGACCCAGCAAAGGTAAACTCCCTTGAAATTTACCTGACTCTACACCAACCAGGAAACCTCTGCCCAGGATAAAGACTGGTTCCATTTTTAAAACCACATTCACCTAGTTTTGTGTGCGGCCCTTACGTATACCTGGTGGCACATTGGTACACTATTATCTCAGCTATGAAACAGGTGTGGATCAATTTTTGCCAGTTTTGTTTCTGCAACATTAGAACATCACACTTTAGGCAGAGATTAGAGGTTTATTTTCAATCTGTGCAAGATTACAGTGCAAAGCAAATTTAATTCTGCTTAAGGGCACATTGCAAAGTAACAATTCTTGGCCTTGTATGATCCAGCTCAAACCAGAGAGAATTACAATGTTGTGTCACTGTTCCAAGACTCAAAGGCGAACAGCTAAAACATCTTAAAAATGCATCAAGCTTATGAAGTCTCAAAAAAAACTTGGATTTTTTGTACATAGTCCTGTCAGTGAGGTTAATTCCTCTACACCACTTCTCCTGCAAATAGATTTTCTCTTTCCTTTCATTTGACCTAGATCGGCTGGGCCACTAGAGAAGGATCAGGACAGCTTGTGAATTCTCTCCCTAGAAAGTGATCTCCCTCTTCTGTATCTCTAAAGAGACCTGCTCTGGCTATGAGAGAAACTTCTCCTTCATGGAGATCCACAGGAAGGTGAAGGACTCCTCTGACAATAACCATCTTGAGGGCGACGACCCCAAGAAGGAGGAGGACACTAAATGTCTACTTCTTTTTTCACCATTGGAGAGCTCTACTCTGACACAGCAGCCACATAATGTTCTTCCATCTAGCGCTTGGGCCACAGCTGCTGCATCTTGGGGATCCTCAAATTTAACAAAAGCAAAGCCAGGAGGGTTTCTAGCAACCCAGACACTCCACAGTAATCTATGATAGCAGAAAACCCATTCCATGCCAGTCTTGTTGCCATTGTTGACAAGATTCCCTACATAAATCTTTCAGCCCAAGGGCAGGAATCACAATCCATCTTGAGATCTGGGGTTAGAAACATAGAGTTTCAAAACCATACGTGCCCAGTGAATCTTCCTGCTCCCCTCCAGGTCAGCGCCCCTGGACACCCTGAGTTACCCCGCATCCATGAAATGATGGGAGGCCTTTCTTTGTAGAACAAAAGATCCCAAAAGGTGGTAAAGCTTTGGTCTCAGAAAGCATCCCCATATTTGGACTTCCTAAGAGCTTACTAAATTATAAAGGGCAGTGCTGGCCCTGAAACTGTGCATGGTGGTGCACACCCATAATCCCAGTGTTGGGAAGGCTGAGACAGGAGGATCACTATGAGTCACAGCTGCATAATGAGACCCTATATCAAATAAGTTTTTTAAAAAATATAAATGGTACAGGACATATAATAAGAACAAAAAATTAACAGTGGTTGTTATATTACATATTGTTATCATCAAATGTGTTCCTCAGATCACCAGATATAGAATTGGTTAAATAGTTAAACCTTATTTTTGCCCTTTTTAAAAAATTTTTGATTAATTAGTTAATCTATTTATTTATTTATTTATTTATGGTACTGGGAATTGAACTCAGGACCTTGTGCTTGCCAGTCAGGCCCTTACGTCATGGAGCTACTTCCCCAGTCCCCTTAATTTATTATCTTTTTGGTGGGCGGGCAGAACCAGGGATTGAACTCAGGCCCTTGCACTTGCCAGGGAGGCACTTATTCCACTGAGCCATCTCCCTGGCCCCCCTATTTTATTTTAAAGAGAGTGTAATAATTGATAAGACATTAGAAACAGTACACATTTAGAAGAACAAGATGAAAGGGATTCAGCTGTGATTTTTGTATTGAGCATTGCTGTCCTCAGTGTAGTTGCTCAGAATACAGGTATCAGCATATAGAGTTAAAGTAAAAATTGTAAACATTAACCGCTCCTTTCAAAAACTGATGGGAATTAGTAGTACAATCACTTCAGTTATCATATATTTTTTTTTGTGTGATTTTTCACCTTTCCTAATTTCCTTATCTTTCCTCCTTTTCCTCATCTCCATTGTTTGTACTCTATGTTCAGCTTTTTTTCCATTTTACTATATTGTACCTTTCAGATTTCATTTATTCTTTCAGGTTCTTAAATTAGGGAGACAATCCGATACTTAACCACATAAATCTGATTTATTTCACTTATGAGTATATTCTTTAGTTACACTCATTTATTTATGAAGTCCTCAAGCTTATCTTTCTTTATACCTGAGTAATACTCCATGTATAAAAATACCACATCTTTTTTTTAGCTATGACAAATTGTGCTGTTATAAATATGGGTGCACATATATCATTGTGATATGAAGCTAAACTATCAATATTCACAGATTACATGTTACTCTACATGTAAAACTCAAAAACCTCCACAGAGAAACAGCTAGAATTAATAAATTTAGCAGCATAGCAGAATACAAAGTTAACACCCAAGAATCAATGGCATTACTCTACACAGATAATAAACTCACTGAGAAATTAGACAAATAGTACCCTTCACAATAGCATCCAAAAAAAAAAAATGAAATACTTAGAAATTAAGCTAACAAAGGAAGTAAAAGACCTACACAGTGAAAATTACAGTACTCTGAAAAAAAGAGATCAAAGAGGATTTCAGAAAATGAAAAGATATTCCTTATTCCTGGATAGGAAGAACAAACATTGTGAAAATGGCCATACTTCCAAAATTTTTATACGGATTTAGTGCAATCCCTATGAAAAAAATCATCAACATTCCTCACAAATATGGAGAAAATGTTCCTAAAATTTATTTGGAAGCTTAAAAGACCTAGCACAGCAAAGGCAATCCTGGGCAACAAAGGATTGAGGCATTACAATCCCAGACTTGAAATTATACTACAAAGCTACTGCGAAAAAATCAGTATGGTACTGGCAAAAAACAGACCTAAGGATCAGTGGAACAGATAAGAAGTTGCAGACACAACTACAAACACACTCAGCAACCTTACATTTGACAAAGGTGCCAAGCATGTTCACTGGAAGAAAGATAACCTCTTTAATAAATAGTGGCTCCCCACATGCCAAAAATCTAAAACTGCATCTGGGTCTATCACCATTCACTAAATAAAGAAAAAATGAATTAAAGGTATAAACATTAAAACAGAAACACTAAATCTATTGGAAGAGAAAGCAGCAGAAATCTTCAAGACATAGGGTTAGGCAGACAGCTCATAAACAAAACCAAACTGCACAAGAAATACTTCAAAGAATCAACAACTGGGGTCTCATCTTCTTGAGAAGTTTCTGCACATCCAAAGAAATCACCAATAGCATAAAATGACAAACCACAAATTTGGAAAAAAAATCTTAACCAATAATCACTTAGACAAAGGACTTCTATCTAGAATATGTAAGGAACTAAAAAAAAAAAAAAAAAAAAAAAAAAAAAAAAAAAAAAAAAAAAAAAAAAAAAAAAAAAAAAAAAATCAAACCCCCAAACTTCAAAGACCCAATCCAAAAATGGGCATCTCAGATGAATACATACTTCTTAGAGAAAGAAACACAAATGTCAAGTAAATACATGAAAAAATGTTCCACAACACTGGTCATTTGAGAAATGCAAATTGAACCAACACTGAGATTCCATCTCATCCCAGAAAGAATGGCTATTATTAAGAAGTCAACCAATAACAAATGTTGGAGAGGCTGTAGGGAAAAAAGAACTCTTTTCCACCACTGGTGGATATATTGACCGGTAGAACCACTATGGAAAGCAGTGTGGAGACACCTCAAAAAAACCAAGATTGGGGCCAGCCAGATAGCTCAGCAGACTAAAGCACATGCTTAGGTAGGCGCAGGGACTGGGGTTTGATCCTCGGCATGCCATGCCAGCCCCACCCTAAGAACACCCTGAGACAGCAAATAAAACTGGACACACCTGCAATCCCAGTGCTTGGGAGTCTGAAAACAGGAAGATCACTATGTGTCTGATCTGTGTAGTGAGAGCCTGTAGACTCTGTACTAAATAACATTTAAAAAAAAATTAAGGGCTAGATAAATAGCTTAGCAGATTAAAGCACCTGCAAGCAGGCGCAGGGTCCAGGGGTTCAGCAGTGATTGTGACTGGGCATGCCTGTAATCCCAGCACTTGGGAGGCTGTAAACAGGAAATCACTATGAGTCTGGTATAGTAGTGAGACCTTTAATAGCCTATAGAATCTTCCCTAAAATACAGAAGAAGAAGAAGAAGAAGAAGAAGAAGAAGAAGAAGAAGAAGAAGAAGAAGAAGAAGAAGAAGAAGAAGAAGAAGAAGAAGAAGAAGAAGAAAAAAACTAAGGTTGGAAATCCCATTCAAGCCAGCTATTCTCCTTCTCAGTATTTTCCCAAAAAGTGTCTTTTAAAGCAATAGCTGGGCCAGCCAGATAGTGCAGCAGACTAAAGCTTCTGCTTAGGAAGACACAGTGGCAGGGCTTCAATCCCTGGCCATGCCAGCCCACCCCTGGGGCATACTGAGTTAGCGATTGAGACTGGGTATGGTGGCATGTACCTGTAATCCCAGTGCTTGGGAGGCTGGAAACAGGAGAATCACTATGAGACTGATCTGTGTAGTGAGACCCTTTAGACCCTGTACACCCTGTACTATATATATTTAAAAAAAAAAAAAAGAATTAAAGCAATAGTCACACAGATTGTCTTTTGGGCACTGGGCTTTCTCTGTCACCTTTGTTGTACATGGAGATCATAATCATGGGAAAGGCAGAGAAAATGACTAAGACTCTATTTTATTTTATTTATTTATTGGCAGAACCGGGGATTGAACTCAGGCCTATGCACTTGCTAGGGAAGCACTTATTCCACTGAGCCATCTCTCCCCGGCCCCCCAATTTTTTTTTGTGGTACCAGGGATTGAACTCAGGACCTTGTACTTGCCAGTCAAGCACTTATTCTACTGAGCTATCTCCCCAGCCCTATGACTGAGACTCTAAAGAGATATTTTCAAAATGGCTCAGGAAAGCTACTCAGAGTGGCCTGTCTTGCTACCTTTTGCTCTTATCAAAGTAAGAAATACACATCAAATTCTAGGCCTCCATATTTTTTAAATGTTTTAAGGATACTCTTTTTTTTTTCAAATGATTTTCTCTTTGATAGAGAAATAGATGTCTTACTAAAAGATGTCACTTCACTAGATAAATTCCAACAGACTCCTCAGCAGCTAATGGAAGCTCAGCCTAAAGAAAAGGGAAATCCCACGTTCTATCCTGGAGATTTAGAACTGGTTTTGTCTCTTCCCTCACCTCCTCCTTCCTGAGAACCAGCTCAAGAATAGGCATACTTTGTGATCCCACCAACTCTGTCAGCTATGAAGGTGGCAGACCCGGATTCCTGGATACCCCACACGCCATCGAGCCCTGAGAACTAGAACTGTCTGTGAGTATCAGCAACCATCCAAACACTCCCATAAACTCAAAGAAAATTTAAAATCCTTGTTAAAAAGCAAAGTGTTAAGAAATCTAAGATGTTACTTTCAGACTTTTTACTAATTACTTCCATACCACTTCAAGGAGCATTCAATTCATTATGTTGTGGGCATAAGAATACACAGAATCATTACAACAAACAACCCACTGGATATGTGGCCTATTCCCCATGTCAAGTATACCAGGGCTTCCTTGTTGGGTGTCCCCAATTCAAAAAGATAATGGAATAAACTACAAGACTACACTGATGAGACACAAAAAGCTCAGTGATTCATAGGTTAGCTCAGTACTATAAGATATCTACAAATTCCACCCTTAATATTATTGGACATAATCATATTTTTTGTTCTAAGAATGCCACTGAAACTGCTCTACAGACTCTGGTAGAACCCCTATTAAATAAAAGTAATCTCCCCTCATGACAGCCATCATAGATATCAAGATAGCTACTTTCAGAAATAGGATGATTAGATGTGGTGAATTTCCACTATAGGACACCTTAGTAGAAAGGCCCTCTTATGTTGGGAGCAAAGAAGTAGCTCTCATTCTTATTGCCCTAAACCTATAAGTTCTGAGGACAGACACCATTCCCTGCTTCCCGAGCAGTGTATCCACACCATAACTTTACAGGTTGAAGACTATTTTGCAGCAGACTAGTTTAGTCATGCTGGAATCAAATGGGAATCAACAACGGCACTCACTGGTCCTGTGGAACCAATTTGTGGCCTGGTTACTCCCTGGATGGATAAGGAGATGCATATTGGGATTTGTACAGTTACAAAGCAGGAAGGTCAAGAATATCAACAAGGGGCCAAAGAGATGGCTCAGTAGAATAAACAGCACTTACCTAGCAAGCACAAGGACTTGAGTTCAATCTCCTCAGTTCCACCAAAAAAAAAAGAATATCAACAAACCTTCAAGCTTATCCCATCTATGATATTGATGGTCTAACTGTGCATCTCACTGGTCATTTGGCTTTTATTTTTGTCCCTTCCCTAAGATTAAAGTATGTCATGCAACACACTGAGGCCTTGGCTAACTACACTCAACATGCCTGCCTCTCTCTCTCTCTCTCTCTCTCTCTCTTTCTCTCTGAAAAGAAGTAAAATGAATGAGGCATGTTGTATGCCACAATTGGATGGCATTAGATCTCTAATGAGCACTCTGAAGGCTTCTTGTATAACTGTAAAAGCTAAATGTTGTGTATACATTCTGGATCCTTCTGATAGTACCTCAATGACTGTTCAATATATTATGTCACAGCTTAATGCCATGTCTGATTCTCAAATTACCTGGATCTTTACCTTACCCTCTTTGTGTGAGGCTTTTACTGGATATCCCTGGTGAAAATGCTTGTTGGTTGTATTTATAATAACCTTATTTATCTTATTATTTGGCCCATACACACTTAGCTGCTTCTGTGGTCTTATCCTTTCCAGACTTAAAGCTATCCACCTACCAATGATGAGAACTCTTGGCATCTGTCAAGGGCCTTTAGATAGACCCTGTATAGAGTATCTCTGATTTCCGATCACAGCTGCAACCCTGTTCAGCTGGAAGTAGCTATAACTGTCTTACCTCTTCCCCCCCACAGAAGTTAGGGGAACCTCTTCAGAGGAGGGAATATT
This sequence comes from Ctenomys sociabilis, assembly GCA_004027165.1. NCBI lineage: Eukaryota > Metazoa > Chordata > Mammalia > Rodentia > Ctenomyidae > Ctenomys > Ctenomys sociabilis. The sequence continues at coordinate 33,745 of PVKA01012050.1, read as the reverse complement.
ATAAAAAACTAAGTTAGGGAGAAATATTATAGGCAGCCAGGAGAAGAGCCTCAAGAGAGTCAGTGCAGAAGATGAAACACTGCTCACCTGTGGCTGGGGCCGCATCTGGTGAAGGCTGGACCTCAGGATAAAGAAGGAACGGCCAGGCTTGCCTGGCTCCCAAAGGCATAAACAATAACAAAGATTATACTGTAATTGGTATCACCTGGTCCAATAAAGTTTACATAAACATAAGTCTCCTGGGTGAGTGACCAGGAGCTTCTGTCCCACCCCTTCCTAAAAATTTCTTTGTGCTTTCCATGTACATAAACTGCTCCTCCATTGGATCAATATTATTTAAATTATTATATGTGTAGTCTTATTGGTTAATCATTGTTTTGACTCATGTTTCACTCACCTCATCAGTTTGCTGTACAAAATTTCCTCTGAGAAGTAGGGTCTGTGGCAAGTCACGTTTGGGTTCCCTTCTTTCTCTTAGGAGCTATCTCCCCCAGTCAAAGGCTTCATTCTTTGATTTTTGAAGACTACAAACTCAGCATATCTGATATGTGGCAGGTTGAGAGTTGTACTTTTTCCTCTATATTAATACCAATGACAGCATTTTCTTCTCTAGAATGAAGAAATACTGGCAAGAATGTTTGCCCTGATAGTCCAGAGATCCCTGTGTTCAAATCAGACCATGTCCAAGGTGTTTAACTGGACATAATTCAGATGGTTCATGAGCTAGTTGAATAGGGGAAGGGATCAATCTTTATTTGCACTAACTGGAAATGTTGTTCTCTGAAATTTAACTTTTCTATTTTAAATGTGATAAGAAATCTGAGTAGTACAATTAATTCTGGCAACTTATACACTGTTGGAAAGCAAAGATAATTTCACAGAACATTGCTGTTGTTCCATAGATCTCCAAAAATTTACCTTCATCACTACTGAAAAATTATAGAAACCATTTCATTAGCAGTTATGAATTGTTGCTTAATGCTTACTAAATAGAAACCTATCAATTCCATACCACAAGGGCCAGATGTAGGAGGACACATTTGTAATGCCAGCACTCTGGGAGACTGAAGCAGGAAGATGACAGGCTAAGCACAGCTGGGGTAATTTAGTGACTTCCTGAGACATACTAAAAAGAAAAAAAAATACTTTAGAGAAAAAAGAAATGAAGAGCTGTAAAGAACCTACCTAGGTGAGCTCCCCAGTACTAGATAGTAACTATAGTAATGATGATGACAATACCTATTTCAATATATGCAGAGTCCTTTATAACACACTATGGTTTTCATTACCTTATTTAAAAATGATGATTTGAGAGGGATTTTGGCAGTCACCAGACTGCCAAAGCAACCCATGCTCAATAATGATTAAGACTCTCTGATCCAGCCAGTGTTAGGATGAGACTTGTAAGTGCTCCTAAGGTCTGTGTCAATGTCTCCTTATTTACGCATTCCTGAGATTCAGTCTTCAGCTCCTTGAGCTTCTCCTAACCAAATATGCTAAGGAAGAAGCAGCATCTGTATAAACACGGTCTAGCTCGAGGGTCAGGTTTCCTCTTCTTCACAGTTGTTTGAAGCTAACAGTTAATGGCATTAGAAGGATCAAATATCCTGAGTGGCTAGAAGAGAAATAAATGTTTTTTGGGATTTCAACCTGGGCATTTGGCTTTAAATGCTACCCTGATTTCTTTCATTTAAATGCAATCTGTACATGTTCTGAAAATAAAAGGGTACGTTATAAACCTGTAAGTTGGTCTTTTAATGTTATGGGGAGGGGATGCGGACATCATCTACTAGCTGTTTAGTAGTGTGATGCTGAAGAGTTGTGGCCTAAGAACAGAGGCTACATGTGACATGACAAATAGATTTCACCCTGATCTGATCCAGTTACCACTGTGTTGGGAAGGATTCTGAGGCCATCCCTAGGCACAGGGAGAGAAAAGACAATGTGATTGATTGCTGAGGTCTCATACAGCAAGAGGCCATAGCTGTGTGCATGCCCCCTAACTGTCCTGAGTCCACCTGGTGCCCATGCTGCTCTTCCTGGAGACCCACATCAAAATAAGTACATTCTTGTACATTTCTTCCATATTTCTGCTATCTGCTGAGGAGGATGGGGAACTTCAGTTCCCATAACTATTTTGCCAACTTTGAATGGATAAGCAAGAAGCACAAAATATATGGCATTATGTAAAACAATCCCAAATGCCAAAAGAGTCACAGCACAGTTAATTGGAGGGAATTTACTAAAAATAATTAGATGAAAGAAAATGATATTCCTGTACTTCCTCCTTGCTTCTTAGTAATATAAAATTTGACCTCATGAGTTCTTCTCAAAAACACTTCACCCAACTTCATGGCTTATGGACTCAGTTTTCCTGGTTGTTTCCTTTATAGGCCATTTAAGATGAGAAGTTAATGCTATTTTGCTGTCACAGAGGGCTTTGGCTTTTGCAAAGCTATTTCTGAAACACTTCTGTGAGGCCACACAGCAGTCAGGGAGGGCTCAGTTGTCATCATTATTCCTGCTTTCGAGGTGAAGAAGCTGGGATTTTAAGAAGCCAAGTGTATCAGTCAGGGTTTTACTAGAGGAACATATGTAATACAAGCTGTACAAATGTATAGGAAATCACAAGATGGGCTTATGACGTAGTCAGCCACAGAGTTGGATGAGGAAGCATCCAGAGGGAGCTGTGCACTGGAGACTGAAGGATTCAGCACAAGGTCTGGAGCTCACTGCGGTGTCCCACATGAATCTATATTAGGAGAGCAGTGGGTCTGTGGCTAAAGGTTGATGAGTCTACACCAGGAGGCTGGAGGGTCCAAGGCAGAAGCCAAAGAATCTGCTCTAGAAGCCAGGAGATGACATCCAAGCTGAGGGGGAAGATCAGAGCTCCTCTGAAGACTCTCTCATTTCCCCTTTATAGCCTCAAAGTGTCGAGTCACCCTAGGGTGTGGATCGCTGAGCTGATTTAGTTAAGCTTCTACACTGTTCAAGTTGACTTGTAGCAGTCAACCACTATGCGATCAACCACTATGTGAGGTGACTTCCCAGACAACATATGGCTTCAGCATTTTGCTTGTTTATATCTGGGTTTTATAAAGTCTTTCAAAAAGTAAGAGAAAACAATATTATTTTATGCATTAATGCATAAACTGTCGCTCACTACCAACTCTTCCACACTGGCAAAACTTATTTTTCATTTTGGCTTAGTAGAATTTAAGGAATCCACTTAACCCTGTACTTTGTTATTCTGCTAGTCCAAACAGTCTGCATTAATGATCTCCTGAGCAAAGCCTCTAACTACAATTTACCAGGCATGCTAGTTGAACTATTCTTTTGGCTTCGTTTTGAGAAATTATGAAATAGGCAGGTTGTTTTACATGTTAAACACTGACCATTGAAAAGTACTGTTTTTTTTTTTTTTTTTTTTTTTTTTTTTTTTTTTTTTTTTTTTTTTTTTTTTTTTTTTTTTTTTTTTTTTTTTTTTTTTTTTTTT
>PVKA01012050.1:0-30149 GCA_004027165.1 Ctenomys sociabilis | reverse complement strand
TTGCCATTTCAGAATGCCCCAGGGGCGGGGCCAGTGCAGCATGCCAGGATTCGAACCTCTGCTGCTGTATCTGCCTAAGCAGGTGCTTTAGCCTGCTGAGCTATCAGGCCAGCCCTACAAAGTACTACATTTTGCTTCAATTTAAGATATACAAGAAAAGAAGTTAGATGGGTTGGAGGGTCACCTGCAACTAAATGACTGTTTCCCTGAAAGTAAGACCTAGCCAGAAAAGAATCTGCCTTAAAACGAAGGATCAAAAGTACTAGCATCAGTCTATCTTTGCCTTACCTGTCTTACAGAGTAGCCACCGAGCAAGACAACTGTGACAGCAGGGAAGATAATGATAGGCCGATTGGGGCTGGCATTTTCGATTCCTAGTTTTGAAAGCTGATTATTTTCTGAGAAGGTTTTATTTTAGGAACAGAGAGTGGCTAGGATAGAAGTTTACTAAGTAGCTGATGGTTCCTACTGGGCTTGTTACACCAGTGGTTGAGACTCCTGGACCCACATTTTGACCCAAATACTAGTCCAGTTCTCCTATCTCTTACCAATATCACAGCCCTGGGCTTTTCAAGGGAAGTAGATATGTCCCATTCTTTTACAGTCTCATAGATTTGTATATGCATCAGCTATGCACCAGTCATCTGACAGGAACTTACAACCAAGTTAAAGACAGATAAGTTGAGGGGTAATTTTTTTCTGATCATTAAATGTTTGTTTGTTTGTTTGTTGAGATGAGATACTTGTTAGGTAGTTCAGACTGATCCCTAACTCATTATGTAGCCCAGCCTGGCCTCAGACTCACAGAGATCCTCCTGCCTCAGCCTCCTGAGTGCTGGGATTACAAGTGTGTACCACCATGCCCAGCTATTGTCATAAGATCTTTAAATTTTTAATTCACTAATGATAATTATACTTCTTTATGGAGTTTGCTTGTGATAGTTGGATATATCTTAACAATATGCAATAATCAAATCAGAGTAATTATCATTTTCATTTTCTTAAACAATTATTTCTTTGTTTGAGAACTTCAAACACCTATCTTTTAGCTCCCCATAAATATATAATAAATTGTTACAAAGTACAGTCAACCTACTATGCTGTAGAAGACTAGAATTTATCTTACCTAATTTATGTTGATACACACTTTCCAATGGTCCCTTTATTTCTCTCCTTTCTGCACTTCTTAGCTTCTAGCTGCTACTATTCTACTGTGGGCCTCTATAAGATTATGGCGGATAATGACGGGTGCTCTACTTGTAACACCCATCTGGGTGCAGGAGGCTCAGCTGAGGACTGTTGGCAAGGAGAACTGGATGTGTTGTTAGGGCACTGTTTAGGACTGTTGGTTCTCTGCTGGAACTTGTCGTGTTGGCTTTCCTGATAGGAATTCAGCTGTTCTCATCACTAGAGGAGCTTGGGACCTTGCTATTGCTGAGGGTGACTGTGATACTTTTTTGGGGGAGCTCAGGTTCTTCGAACATCACTTCCTGGATTCAGTGCAGATCCCTCAGCCTGCTAGCACAGATCCTTCATCCCACTCGCATAGACGTTCTAGCTTCTACCACTGACCTTTGGGCCTTCCCATCACAGATCTGTGAGACACACCTGCATGAGACATTGCTGTGGGCTCTCGGCCTCCAGTTGGACTCATGAGGGACACTTTTGTGCGCTCTAGGTCGTAAGCAGGACATTGCCATGGGATCCTGGCCCTCAGCTGGGTCTATTGTATGGACAGATTTCCTGCACTCCTTTGTATTTGGTTCTTTGGGTGACTACCATACAGTAGTCCTGTATTAAACTGTTTTCTTTATAAACCCCTGACTACAGCAGAGATCAACTTTTTAAGTTTCCCTATATGAGAAAGAACATACAGCATCTGTCTTTCTGTGCCTGGCTTTATGTCACTTAAGGTCAGCCACTTCTATTCATGTGGCCACAATGGCAGGATTTCATTATCGATTATGGCTGAGTAATATTCCAAGATATACATATGCCACACTTTCTTTATCTTTCATGTATCAATGGAGATCTAAATTGATTCTACCTCTTGGCTATTGTGACTAGGCATAAAAGTGCAGATATTTCTTCAATATATTAATTACGTTTCTCTTGAATGTATACTCAAAATAATGATATAGATTGCATAAATAGTTTCAGTTTTTGTGAAACTTCCTTATAGCAAAATACTCTCAGGTGTCTGTGAAATTAAAGAAGGCTGCAAAAGGCCAACTGATTACCTCTCTTCTCTTATAAAATGACTGTCACATCTTCAGTTTGAGTTGGGGTGGATGACACAAGGTCCCCTTAAGCTTTCATGTTCCACAGTTTCTCTACTTAGCCTGTGCCCTCTAGATGACTGTTAGTAATTTATGCCTTCACTGGTTTGTTTTGATTTGGCTTGGTTTGGTTTGGCTTTTGTGGGAAGGAAGTATCTCTAGCATTTCTACTCTTTCCAGAAGTCCTGGTTATTAGATTTTTCAACATGACTGTCATCCATGGTTCTGGTTCTTCCCTAGTTCACCTTCTATTCTTCAAGGACCTATTAACCTTTTTCCAAAATCATTTACTCATCTATTTCTCATCCCCTTATCTTTGTATTCAAAAGGGTAATTTTAATTTAAGAGAAGCAGAGCTCTGCAAAGTATGTAATTGTGAACTCTGGTCTTTGGGATTCAGGGGAAATTCCTGGAAGAAGAGACATTTCTATAAAACCTTGAAGTATAGGAAAAAGGAAGGGGTACAAAAAACTCTCACAGAAGACATGAATAGGCACAGGAAGTCATTTAACTCTGGAGCAGAGATGGTGAGGGCTACTACAGAGGCTGTAAATGTAAACAAGAGCCACATTATAAATAATCTTGACTAGCACAAAGAATTTAGGGCAATATCCTGACAGCAAGTAGTGCTGTGGTTTGGGGTTTTGTAAGAGGAATACATTAATACAGGATATAGTTTATAGAATTATTTTTATAATGCATTAACCAAAGAATCATGTGCAAAGAGAACTCAGGAGATCTGTCCATACACTAAAGACCAAAGAATCCAGGTGAGGGCCTGGATCCTAATATCCTGTATGAGTCCAGCTGAAGACCTAGAACCCATAACAATGCCTCTCGGGAGTCCAGCTGGAGACCTAGAGCCCACAACAATGTCTCATGCAAGACTGCTTCATGGATCTGTGATGGGAAGGCCCAAAGGCGAGTAGTGGAAGCTAGAAGGTCTGTGCCAGAGGGATGAAGCACTGTGCTAGCAGGCCGAGGGCTCTGTATTGGAGCCAGAAAGTGATGCTCAAAGTAAGAACCAGAGGTCCCCCAAAAGTACCATTGCTGTCCTCAACAACAGTGAGGTCCTGAGCTTCTCCAGCAATAAGGAAAACTGCGTTCCCATCTGGAAAGCCAATGCAGCAAGCTTCTTAGGACAATGAGCAGTGCACCATCTTCCCCTCTCGAGCCAGGAAGCAGTGTTCAAAGGGAGAAACAGAGCTCTCCAAAGTGAACCAGAGCTATTCTCAGCTGCAACAAGGTCCCAAGCTCATATTTTGATGACAACAACAGAGTTCACCAGGAAATTCAGCATCACAAAGTCCCCCAGAAAAATAACCCAAGAGAACCAGCAGTTTCCAACAGTTCCCCAACAGCTTCTTCAAACAACTTCCCTAACATCCTCCCTCTTTTTCCTTCAGTTCTGCCTCTTACGCTGCTGGAAACAACCCTCAGAGATGCTTCCCACACCCACCACCATGCTAATTCAGTTCAGCTGGGTGTAACAAGTTGACCACCAATGGACAATGCAGCACATGTAGACACTGCATGATTAATTTTATCATTATTGCTTTGGCGATTCTGTGGAATATGGACCTGAGAGGGAAAAGATTTCAAACAAAGAAGACAGCTTCAGTTCAAGGGGATGATTGTGATGGCCTAAAATACATTCAAGAGAGTAGAGATGGAGATAAAAACAATCCACAAATCTCCAAATCAGTATTGCCACATGATAGACATTTCTTGCTAAGTACCTTCACGGGGTCACTGGACTATCTGTCATGTGTTTTACGCTATTTTTCACCTACCCTTGAGTTACAGGGACAGAGTACAAAGAAGCTTCACTGTTAGTAAGAGTAGTGGTTTGGCAAGCACAGTGAGTCTGCATAAACTTTCATCTAAGAACCTCATGTTCAGTTGGCAAGTCCAGGGTTTGTAAGTACATTATGTTTCATTGTAGGCATCAGTTCTGACAGCAGAGGCTGAAACAGGTGTTGGAAGTTTATTTTAGGATGCAAAGGAAGCAATGAAGCAGATGAAATTGTCTTGACAGTGGTAATGCCAAGATTCACAGAGCACTGAGACATTCCTTAGGCCACTGCAGTAATCCAGAGGCTCAAGAGCCGGCTGGCAGTCAACGTTTTCTGGCTTCTTATTTTGTGCCACCATCAACTGCAGAATCCCTAGAATCCCTAGACACACTGCCTTTCTCGTGTGTCTTTAGGATTTCATTCTTTATTGCTATAGGAAGATTTTCCCTCCACCTTGGCAACACTAATCCCCAAAGTAGACTCTTCCCTGACAGATCATGTACAAAACCTCAGGAAGATTGCTCCTAGTTCTCTTTGATTTACTTACTAATCTCTATCACTAACCACTGAGGTGAAGAGGATAGAGATACACATGCTCCACTCCCAGCATCATGGCATAGGAAGAAGTTGTCCAAGAAAGTGATGGCAAATTTCTGAGGAAAAAAAATGACCTTGGCAGGCACTTTGAGCTACATGACTTGTCCTGAAAGTATCATTTATCTACTTCTATAGAAAGTTAAAACTTTCTCCATTGGAAAATAATAGTTTGTCAGGTCAGATTTAGCAAATTTTTATTTTGTAAATTTTTTTTTTTTTTTTTTTGCAGAACTGGAGATTGAACTAAGGCCCTTGCGTTTGCCAGGGAAGTGCTTATTTCACTGAGCCATCTCCCCGGCCCCTATTTTTTAATCTTTTTTTGTTTTTGTTTGTTTGTTGATTTTTAAATAAATCTGTATCTATGTAACTGCATCAGATTTGGGTATATAGAGAGAAAGAAATTAAAATAAATAAAAGCTTGTATACTCTTTTTTTTCGGTCACGTCTTTTAATTAAAGATTTGTACCAGTTATCTTTCTGTGGTTACAAGCAACAAAAATTAACATTAGTAAACCTAAGCAAAGGAGAATATATTGGGAATTACTGAAAGGGGAGAAAGAACCAGCACATGTCTGGGTGCATGAAGCAGGAATTGTAAGATGGATAGGTCTATAGCAGGAATGGTGTATCAGAGCATGCCATTGAGATGAAAGGGCCCTAAATGCCCAGAAATCTGGTAAAATTAAAAATAAAAGCAAGAAAAACATCAGAACAATTGCTATTTTGAGAATGAAGGTAGGACTAGCTACATAGTTTGCGGGCATCAGAGCAAAATGAACACACAGGTGCACTTCTCCAAAATTGTAGAGTTCAAAGAAGACAATGGCAGTGTCCTACATGAAGCAAGACAACCTTCTTGGCGTAGAGTTCTGTGTGACCCCCACAGGCCACAGGGATGTGGAACTGTTCCTGAGAGGATTTTTATTTGTAAGGGGTACACAATACTTTGGAGGACTCCTAATCTTGACGATGTGCTATGTGCACACTCACTTTCAGTTATTTATAATACTTTCATGTAGCTTCATACACTCCTCTCTTAATATCTTTGTTTAAAAAATACCTCATATTCTCTGTCCTTATGATACCCACACAACACTCAACAGGACAATAAGAAGAATCTGAGCGACCATGGTCAGGTAAAATGCTCTGATCTTGGTAACTCATAGGGTTATGATACTAAGAATTATAAAAACAAAAAATAAACATGGGAAATTTGAAGACAATATGAGCAAGTAGAAGAGCTGATACTAGCAGTTACTACATTTTAGGTGGTATTTCCAAATTGCCTCGTTAGATGACACATAGCAACCCTGCGAGACAGGGACTCTCTCCTTTACTTCCATAGTGGAAAATAGATATGAGGACTTGGGTTTAATCATAGGGTCCAAAAATAATTTTTCAAGACAAAAAAATGTTCCCAAAGAAATTCCAGGAAAATAGGTATCTGGATTTATTAACTACTACCATCTCACTGTATGACAGAAGATAATTCTTTAATGAAAAAATTGGATAAAAACTACATTGTGACTGGTCAAGAAATAACAAATGTCTTATACTGTTTTAAAAAAGCTTTACTCCAAAGTGAATTTCTTGTACTTAATAATTACTAGTTTTCAAGTTTTAATGCCCCAAACTAAAGAATCTATACATAAAAGTTGAATAAGACAATGACTTTCAAGATATATGTCACTTAAGAAAAGAGAATAATTTCTAAGGAATATTTACTTACAAAGAAATAACAGAAAAATTCTTAGTAACTAAAGAAGAATGTTGGACATAGCCAAGGTCTCCATCCTCACATTACACATCACAATATTAAGGTAGCTTCAGGGCTGTAGAGAAGGACTCAGAAAGCTAAACCCACAGCAAGTCTGCCCTCAAATCTAACATGACCATGTCCATTGTCACTTATCTGCCAAACAGGAACAGCTGAGGAACATAAGCACACACATTAGACTCACGAATATGCAGGCCTGCCAAATGGGAACTCCTGAAGAGGCAGAGATCTGGAAATCCCATTAGCAACAGATGCAGCCCGGCATGCATGTCTGGGGAGGCATTTGCCTGAACCCTTGGGGAAACACATATCCATCTTGCATCATGACAGCCACTCCAAGCCAAGGTGAGATATATCACAAAGGAGTGCACAAAGCCAGCCAGCTAGCAGCCATTCACTCGCCTCAGAGCAGGGCAAAGAGCAAGGGAGGTTGCCAGGAGATACAAGCTCAAGTCCTTGTACAATCTCTCAATGGATGTTTGAGTTAGGAAGCTCAATGGCTGCATTTCAGTCATTCCTCTACCACCTCACTTGGGGCTTACCTCATCTCCCTGTGCATGTTTACTATCTCCACAATGGAGAGAATTCACTCTAGCAGTATTGTAAGGACCAAATGAGATAATATATATGGACACTGGCAGTGTGATTTTTGTTAATTGTAAAATGAGGGAATTGATGAAAAAGATTGTTCCTTTCTAACTGTATTAGTATATTTCCATTGCCATATCAAAATACTTGAGGGTAGATAATTCATAAAGAAAAGAGATGTATCCAGCTCATAGGACAGACTCTGAAAGTCTGCATTCAGATTGCCCATGAGTTCAACTTCTAGTGAAAGCTTCCTAAGTTTTGCAACCATGGAGTGGGTGCAAGAGAGAAAGATCACATGGTGAGGCAGAAAGCCAGAAAGTAGAGCAAACCAGCCTTGCTCATTGATAACAGCCCTCTCAGGAAAACTAGCCAAGGTTCCATGAGGATGACCTTAATTCCTTGGAAGGAAAGTGCCTCTGGTGACCTAATGACCTCCTACAAGGTCTTAGCTCCTAGAGGTTCCATTACTTCTTTTCTAAACATTATACTCTATTTATTAACACATATTAGTTGTAACAGTAATGGAATTCAGTGTAGTATTTACACAGAAGCACAGGACTGTTCTTCTAATCCTTACAACTTCCCCTCCGGTGTCCTTCCCAGTCCCGAGTAACCACTGTTCTATTTTCAGGTCAACTGTTCTTTAGTTTCCACATACATGAGATAACATGTAGTACTTGTCTTTCTGTGTCTGGCTGGCTTTGCTGAGCATGATTACCTCTAGTTTTTTCTGCCTCTTAGCACTACCACACGAGGGCTGTGGCTCCAACACAGGACTCCTTGGGGGACATTCAAGTGGTACCCACACCACATTCTGTGGTCATCTTTAGAAAGGCACCTGAAATGGTAACTGTTTTCATGAACAGTTTATTGGATTGGAGACATTACTTGTGCATATATTTTCATACCTATTAAAATCTTGTAATACACACATACAAGCTTGCATAAAACACAAGAATTTCAACCTCACCCTTTCACCACTGGTAGTCAGTGTGGTCAGATGATTACTAGCAAAGGAAACACAGTTTTCTCCCCTCTACTTTTCCTCAGTCCCACTTGCACAGAGAGCTCCTGTGAACAGGATGGATTCAGGCCAAAAGGGGCACACACTTAAATGTGAAGATGCTCACATGATGACAGAATCCTAGATTTAGACGCTCAACCTGGAGATTACCCTTGCTGAAAATATTCTTAATGTATATTTTAGTGGTAAATTGTTAACATTCTTTCCATATTTCCTGACCTCAGCTATTCCCTCCCCTCCTCTGTGGTTAAGGGTAAAATTCAAGAATGGGTAACTTTCAGAGAATCAGGGAGACAGGACTTTGCTTGCGGTCAAAAAAACAGAAGAAAAAAGAAAAAGAAAAAGAGGTGGGAATGGAAAGAGAGAGAGATTAGTTCCTTCCAAAAAGGCTGGGGAAGGCAGGGAAGGGTCCTCTCTCAGGCCCAGGTGAAGTTCCATCTTTCCCTTTGCCTTCATCTGGTTTGTGATACCACTGTCCTGGGAAAAACAGGATAGGTATATCCAAGGAAAATCATTAGGAGACAAAAATCTTAAGGGGTTTTGTATACACTACAAAAATAAAAGCAATAAACTGTGATAGCAGATGAGGCTTTCCTAATAGAGATACTGTGATTTCTCAAAGCTCATTAAAAAATCCTCAAATAAATCCTCAAAGAAACTTAACTGTTTATTGTAGCCTCACATTTATAACCCACACAAGTTGCAGCCAACTAATATCATTGTAAACTCAGATTTATAGCCACTTAGATTGGGTTTTTCCTCCCACAGGGACCCTAGACTTGACAAAAATCTCCTCCTTACTTGCATGAGGAATTCCTGTTATAATTGGGGACTCTGGGGTTTGCACACATTCAGTATGGTTACTGTTGGTGACAGTTTTACGTATTCCATGTTCTTCAGAGGACAGAAGTTATGGCTAGGGTTGAATTCTTGGTAGAGGATCTATCAGTTTCCATTGTGGTGATAATCAGAGATAAAAGATTTCTCTGGAATAAAAACTCTAATAAAATTATGAGTAAATCGCTTGGCCTGATTTCAGATACAGAAATCAGTGTTACTTTCAGAAGTCAAACCCTTTAGTTCTTCAGCAACATTTTAGTGAGCTATTTTTAAGAACTGAAGCAAGCCACAAACTGGTCATGTGAATCACGCAGCTCACCAGATTTGTGAGTCTTGGGGATTAGGAAAAAATGACAAGAGTGACCCTCCCACCGGCACCCCATAGTCTCGGAACAACAAAACGTCTCAGAGCCAAGTACTGATTTCAGGGCTTGCCACAGCTCTGCTCTCAGAAAACCCTGAAGAAGACTAGGAAGGCAGAAGACAGTCATTTAAAGTAGATCACATTCAGCTTTATTTTACAAAAAACAAACAGCTAGAGCATTGCTTTGTATGCGCTCTGCAGTGTCATTGGCATGGTCAACCTGGCCAAGATCTTCAAGAGATATTTGAGGAAATGTCAAGTTAGTGTCTCCAGCACAAGCTCTGGCATAGACGAACAGAAATCTCTTCCTTTATGTTTCACTACGCAAAGAGGAGGGGCGGGGACACTTACTCGCGGATTTAGGCGACACATCCCTTATAACGAAAGCCTGTGCGCTTGCCAGCCAGCACTCCTGGCTGGCCTGCCTCCTCCCAGATGCTCAGCCATATGTCTCATGCTTCGCGTGAGTGACAGTTGTATTGGTGCAGAAGGATTCCTGGGCTCTGGGTGTTTAAAACAGAAATCCCAGAAAGCTGTGATTGCGGCTCAGGTGAGAGCAGCGGCAGGAGCGGGCTCATTAAGTGGGAGTTGAGGACTTATAAGGGTGGGCCAGCGGTCTGGGCCCAGGATGGAGGGAGAGGGACTATCTCAGGGCTGAGGGGATTGCTGGGAAGCGAGTCTGGGCCTTGTTCGCGGCCCCTTCCACCCTTGCTGGCCTCCCAGCGCAAGTTCTCCTCTTTCCCGTCCCGCCTCCGCTGGCTGCTCCTAGCTGTCGGTCTTCTGTCAGCTCCTGCTCCTCCTTGCTTACCAGGGCCCCAGCTCTTTGCTGCTTGAGTGCTGCTACTCTGCGGAAGCAGCTGCTGCTTGGGCTGTGTGGCTGTCCCGGCCCCCTGACTACTGTGACCCTAACTTAATTGCCTCTGCTCTTGGAATGAAACCAACATGTATCGAATACCTACTGTATGGATGACATCCTGTTAGGCCTTTCAAAAAAAAACAAAAAAACAAAAAAACACAGAATTAAGTGTGAGGTGTGGGATTTTGCCCTAAAAAGTCTGCAATCTATTTTTTTTTTTTTTTTTTTTTTTTTTTTTTTTTTTTTTTTTTTTTTGTCTTTTTGTCCTTTTGAGGCAGGGTCTCACTATGCAGTTCAGGCTGGCCTTAAGCTCACTTTGTAGCTCAGGCTGGTCTTGAACTCACAACAATTCTCCTGCCTCAGCCTCCCGAGTGCTGGGATTACAGGCCTGCGCCACCACGCTCGGCTAAAGTCTGCAATCTAAGTGTGAATTAGAACTCTTATCTTAAGGCCGGGCAACCTTGGCCAAGTTTCTTAACTTTTTTTACCTCAGTTTCTCCAATCATAAAATACAGAGAACAGTGATGCACATGGTTGCTGCTGATATACTGGCATGTGTAGAATACGTAACATTGTCATGTAATACAATAATACACGGCACACAAGCATTCAGTAAATGTGAGCTGGATTTGACCACATTATTGGAGGCAAAAGGAATAAAAAAGGAGTAAGATATTTATCTATCATATTTTATAACCTGAGATTTGTGTAAACTAAATTCTCATAATATATTTAAGGCAGATATTACTGTTGCCCTTTCATTTTTTAATATAAAGAGTATCGTTAGTTTAATAGTTTGTCCATATTTTGAATATTGACAGAACTTAGTCTAACAAAACTACTTGGTATCAAAGCCCATGATTTTGAAAAGATAGTTTAAAATATAAATACTATTTCTAAAACATTATAGGATATATCAAAAAGTGATATCTGACTGATTTTGTGTTAGGTTATCTGTGACTCTGTTAATGTAAGCGTTTACTTGGCTATGAAGTCCTGGAAGCAGGAAGTTTCTTCCTCCCACCAGGCCTGGAGGGAAAGGAGGAAGGAGCGATTCCAGTAGCACAGGGAGGGTAGCCAGTGGGGTGAGGGCAGCCTGGCAAGAGCTGTCCCTATGGGTGAAGGGGCACAGCCAACCTGCCCATGACCAGGAGGGACAGAGCCAGGGAAACAAATAGCCCCTCTTCTCTTGAGAGAGCCAGGGAGCCTTTGCTACAGTCCACAGAGCCCATCTTCCCTGGGCAGGGAAAAGGTGGAAGAGGACAGAGAACGTCCAGGGTTCAAATGAAAGATAATCCATGCCTTGCAAGGAGAGGACACAGCTCAAGAAACTGAGAGACTGAAACAGAAAATACTGAATATTTGATGGCTACTATTATCTCACTGTTTTCCTGCATTAGTTAGCTTGGCATTCATGGGTTCAGCTCAGCTCCTCTGGCCTTGCCACAAGGAAAAAGTTTTCCGATCTCTGTAGTAGCATGTGAAGTAAGTCACTGAATAGCTAAATTGAGCTTGTTTGTTTTTTGTTGTTTTTTGGGGGGCAATGCTAGGTTTTTTGCTATGATCTTTTGCCTTTCTATTTTTTTAAGAGGAAGTTTTTTAAAAGTACTCTTGAAAATCATCTTTTTTAAACACAACTTATGTGATTTGTTTTATTGGAACTTCTTAACAGAGGAAAAGGGCCTGTTTGTTTAGATTGCTATGCAACGGGAGGCATTGAGTAAATGGTTTCCCAGTTTTTATTATTTTAAACTTCACCCAGGAGAAAATTGATCCAAGTTTAAGAAAAAGAGGAGGAAGGGAATATAGACTCCAGTGTTTCCAGATTTCTAAAAGACACTGCAACTAACAGAACTTTTAAATAAAAACCACCTTTGTTTTCTTACTTTTAAGGTAAAATCAATAGAAAATATGCTTATATCTACCCAAGTAGATTTTTTCCAGCCAATTTAAATACTATATGCTAAATAATTACTTACTGTTGGAAATTCCTCATATTCAATCAAACGTCTGCTAAAGGTTAAGAGGGGTAGAGAGCTACACAAATTCTCACCTCACTTTGAGCACGGTCCTCAGTTTTGTTTACAAAGGCATTGGGCTATTGTTTTACGATGCCAAGAGGTTTTGGTTGACATTCACGTCAGTGCTGACTATTGGACTGGCAGCCCTGGTGAGCTTTCTGAATCTTCTATTTAATCTAGAGTCCCACACTTGGTTAACTCAGACATCTGGAAGCCAATGGTGGGGAAAGAGAGCAAAGGTTAAGGAAAAAAATAACACTCAGTAGCAACCAGCAAAACAGAGTTGTCTGGAGCAACGAGAAGGGACTGTAAATAGACACAAGCTCTTGTGGCACCAGCTCATCTCTTAAAAACAATGTCCTACTGCTCATCAAATGCTAAAGGACGGAAACAGGTAAAAGAAGTAAGCAAAAACCATTAAAAAATACCACTGCTGAAGACTGCCGGTACTAACACTTTGATACCTTTCTTTCCAGTTTTTAAATAAATATTTGTTCTCTACATATATTACAAATGCATGCAGTAAGCGGTTTTCAAACTAAAAGAAGGATGACTTTAAAAATATAGATTTATGTCCTAAATTTTAAGCCTAACATTACACTTATATATTTTCTTATCATTACATATTTTCAGAATTTTTTAAATTAGCCACATGATTGTTCCTCCTACAAATGTGGCAAAATTTATACAAGCAGTCTTTGGGTATTATTGGCATTTATGCTGTTTCTAATTCTCTGTTGTTACAAATAGTGCTTTGAAGAATATCCTTGAAATTATATTCACATAGTGCTGCCTGTAAGAAAAATTCTTAATAAGAAATTATAGGGTATAAAGCACTTTAAAGTCTCTAGCCCAAATCACCATCTACAGAGGCTGTCCCAAAGCCTGGTCTTGGGAAGCTTGTGAAAAATACCTATTCTATGACATCCTAACAATCCAGAGAATTATCTTTAGAACCCTTGGCCTATTGAGAAGTCCAAAACCACGCTTTCATATTTACAGTGTCTTTGTCTTAGCTTAATAGTAAGTCTGAACATTTATTGACCACGCTGACTTAGCTACGAAAGCACTGATTTCTCATGGAGTGGACTTCGAGTGCCTGAGAAAAATCGGCTTCCGTGGGAAGCGTGAAGACAAGCTTCTTAATATAAATATCACGATCTTCCTATCAGCCTTCATTTTAATAACAATGCCAAACAATGGATTCTTTTCTGTCATATTTTGTAATATAGTTGTGCCAATTTTCAAAGGCTGACGTACCCTGGAATTAAAAGCAGACTGCAGCAAGAGACACTGGCAGCTCTCCAAACCAGAATGACAAGTGATCATTTCTGTCATTCTGAGCCTGCAGGGTATGGGGCAGGGAGACAGGACCTAGTGACATGGGAATCCATCAGCAAGCTGACACTTGTTCACCCCTCACATGCCAGAGACCCTGCTGACAGCTGGGTCAAGTCTACAGACCACTTCTCAGAATAATGCCTTAACCGCTTAAAATAAAATATCTAACCTATTAAAAAAACCAGTTATACTAATATTGTTAATAAAACATAAAAGTCTGTAACATGGCAATATGTGCTTATTTATTAACCACTATATAACAAAATCTAGTGGAAGAGCAAAAAAAAAAAAAAAATACTATCACTGCAAAGAGAAAGACATTTTAAGTAAATATTAGGAGATAATATTTATTTCTAAAAGTGACAAAAATCCAAGTGCTGCAAACATCATCCTGAGATGTTGCCTACATTTATAATAAAGGGAACAAGCATCTCAGTGAGAGTTTTATAAAAGATACAATTGTTCTCTCATATTGAATGTCTGAGTTCTCACCATGGACTTCAGGCTAAGAACTTGTGGTCACAGGTAGTACTCAGAAAAGGGTAGGTCATATAAATGTATTATCTCCACCTCCACCCAATACTAGCAATCTGACATTTTCTCTTGGTCCTGTCCATTTTCTTTCCTGTTCATCTCTAATTGCTACCATTCTGGGAAGCTGTTGGAACAGGGCAGTAGGTTTGGCTACAGTGGAAGATCTGAGTCAAAGGGCTGAAGTCACCACATTAAGAGCACTGCATTTGACAAAGTTGCAGATATGTGTGCTTGGATCACACCCCACCTAGCACCACTGTAATGGACTTAACAGTCCATTCCTGAGAAGCAAAAGTTCAGGTTCCTGCTAAGGCTTCACCCCTAACACCAGCTGTGTGACTATGAAAATAACATAAAACAAAAAGTACAAACAAACAAGCGCAAACCCTTAACATTCCCAAGCCTTAACTTAAAAAAAAAAAAAAAAAAATTGGAAGAAGGCTGTTTTAATTCCCCTCCCAATTCTCAAAATATTTAACATTAAAACTTTTTAACCTCCATCGAATTTTGAAGGTCAATATATCTTTTCTGGGAGAGTTCTTGAGCATGCAGAACAGATGGCCTTACTTGTGTCCCAGAGTAATGTTTCTATCCTCTTATTTCCTACAAGTTCCTTTTTGCATTTTTTTTTTTCACGTTCCTTATAAAACACAGCTAAAGCTTCAGATGTGAATTCTTACATTGAGTCTAACATAGAGCCTGCAGTTTCCCTGGGCTTCCAGCTTGGCACAGCCCTCCTTCCTCCGGGTCTGAGTGCCAGGAGAGCCTGCCTCCGCCTCAGCGCTCGCTGGTGAAGAGCTCCCCCTGCTCTGTTTACAGGGCACCCTGCCTTCCTCAGTAGGCAGTTTTCCTCTGTGCTTTTTTTCTCCCCATGAGGCCTCAAGCAGAAATTTCTTTAGTGTGTTGTTTCGTGGAACAAGGAAAGTATTCTATTCTTTTACTCAAACAGAGTTCACAGAGTAAATATTTCTTTGTGGCTTTTCATTTCTAATCACCCAACATTTTAAACACTTGGCATTCTGCTGTGTGCAAGTGGCTGAGCCCAGACTCAGGTAGCACCCTGGGCTTTAGGTGTCAAGGAACAGGAGGGAGGCTGGGTAAATGAGATGGCCTGGCAAGGACACCCTGGCCCCCTAGGGCTGTAAGAATACTAACCAGGCAGAAGGGAGAGGCACAGAGGCAGGGTTTTTCCTTTGATGTGAAGTCTTGCCTGATATTGCTTTGTGTGTCTGTGTTAGTCCTTGGCAGGCAGAAGGCAGTTCCTTTCCAACAATGAGGTACACTTGTGTATTGCTGCTATCCAGTGAAACAAGGATGCTTATACATGGCTCCCAGAGTGGGGGGGAGGGGGCAGACAGGACAGACACTCAAGGACAGCCCAAGTGCCAGGGTAAAGACGCTAGCCAGGAAGCCGAGACAGGCCTAGGATCTGCAGCAGAGCTCTCAGAACATTTTCTTGATTGTTCTTTGAAGTAGGAACAATTTGAAAGAGATGTAAAGTAATTAGGAACAAAATAATGAAAGTGATTTCCTCTGATTGAAACACAAAGAGATTTAGAAATGCCCACTGCAATTATCTCAAGATAGTCTGGATCAAATACTGGCTTGTGAATTTTAATCACCACAGCTCGCTGGACTTCTCTGAGGTTCTATGGAGGTCATTAGTGCTGGTCTCTAATTATTTCCAGTTCTCTCTCCTTTCACACATTAGGTAGGTTGTGCTTCCTGGTGCTAACAGACAAAGAGAAGTGATGTGGTCTCCTCCTGGCTGAAGTATTGAATGACCGACTCTGGGTCCTTTAGCACATTCTGTCTTCCCTGAAATGTTGGGACCACAACACGGGGCCTTCAAAGTGCCAGAATCCTCCCACCAACCCACAAAGGACAAATGGCATGATCAATCTTTATTGGTTTAAAGTCATTAAGCTTTTATGGTAGCCTCACTTAGAATACCATTAACTAATAGAATCAGAAAACTCTTTTCCTTGTTTTATAGTTACAGAAATTAGACACTGAATTATACTGGAGTATACCTCAACGTCCTTGAAAAATCACTCCTATGTTGCCTGGGTAGGAACCGTCACAGTCAGGAACTGAATCCTTAGGAGAGACAATGGTATAAGCCAACTGCTCTTCCATCTAAAAGCCAGTAGAAGAGGCTGGGGAGATGGCTCAGTAGAATAAGCACTTGCCTGGCAAGACCAAGGACCTAAGTTCAATCCCCAGTTCCTCCAGAATTATAATAATAATAATAAATAATAAAACAAAAAAGCCAGTAGCTTTGGGAAGCCCAGAGTATTATAGATAAGAGCCACAGTTGATTCAAGAATGATGTTGGATGTTTACTGAGCATTGCTTAACCTCAAAGAAGCCATGAGAGAAACTAATCTATAAAATACTCTAATTAAATTTCTGCCTATATTTCTGTGGTCAGGGGAACCTCAGTCCCTGAGAGATTTGTAATATAATAGTGGTAAAAATGGAAAAAGAATGTGGCTGGAAGAAATTCACTGAATCAAAAGAACTCAGAAAGAATCCTGCCTGAAAATCAGAGGGACACAGTTTGCATTATAACGTGTAGCCCTGAAAGGCACAGAAGGGACACTGCTTGTCCTTTCCTTTAAGAGGCACAAGGGCTGCTGTTCATCTTGAGAAGCTTTGAGGAAGATGTTTCCAGAACTACTTCATGGGTCAGGAGGAGGACTGACAACACATTCTCCAGATCTTCTTGGAAAAATGATCGAAAGGCCAGGTTGACTGCTTTCAGAGTTGTCACTGTACATGGTTGTTTTGAAGGCCCCAATAGTATTACATTTTCAGGTAGAGTTAATAAAAAAGAAGAAAAGGCAAGTGGTAGAAGATGGAATGACACAAGTGTTTTGTTTTATTTTGTTTGGGGTGGGGCTGGAGCTTAAACCCAGGGCCTTCACTCTGAGCTCTATTCTGAGTTTTCTTTTTACTTTTTTATTTTAGGGCAAGGTGTTGCCGAGTCACTAAATTTCCCAAGCTGGGTTTGAACTTACAAGTCCTTCTGCATCAGCCTCTCAGAGTGCTGGAGTTACAAGTGTGCCATTATGCCCAACTAATAATGATTTTTATCTGCCTTAAACATATATATTTTTTAAAAAGGAACGTGATATCCTTGGTCTACTTGTGTTGTACAGTCCACCCTGAGGTTTAGTATAAATGACAAAGCCGCGCGACCTAGGCCCAACAGAGCAACGGCCTGGCCCATTCTGCCCCATCGTGTCCGCCCTGTCCCACCCCCGTCCTCAGGCAGCCACTGCTCCACATGGTCAGGTCTCACAGCTATGGCCTCTCTGTCGCTTGGCCTTGTAGCCTGGATACAAGAACTTAATTTTTCTCCTCTTTGCCTCACTTTTGTGTGTTTCTTAGGTTCTTCTTGGCAGCAGTATCCGGACTAGTTCCTAGCTCCGGCTCCCACTTGGCGCTTGCCAGCTTCTGCGCAGAGGCCAAGGGCAGGGAGAAGCCTTCGAAGCCGACCAGCCTTTTGAGCAGTTCGATGACTCCCTGCGACAGGCTCTTCATCGCGTTGGTCTTGCTCTAAGTAATAACAATTTTATAAGATAAAGTAATCCTGGAAGTATTCTGGGAGATAAGTTTTCCAGAAAAGAACAGGTAAAAGTGACCAAAAAAGGACGTCAGCAGAAAATTAAAGTTATTACTTGGAATGGAGTAATCCTGGAACCGGAGAAGTCCAGAGAAGAAATACACCAAGATTACATGACAGAGCGATGGCTGGTAATAGTCACGCCACTGGAATTCCTGACTGGCTTCATGCCTGTCCTCCTCTTCTTTCTCTGGATGGAATGCACAATTTTTCCTAAGTCCACAGCTGCCCAGAATAAGATTACATTTCTTAGCTTGTTCTTCAAATAGGTGTAAAGCCCTGTGAACAAGGAGAAAAGAAAAAAAAAAGTATTATGTGATTGCCTAAAGAGAAGGCAATCTCTCCCTTCCTACTGGCCAGAAAGTACCAGTGACAGAGTAGGTTACATCAATTGTTTTGGTTAATGAAGGGTGTGTCAGGAATAGCAAAACTAGAAGAAAGAAAGGGCCTGAGTTGCAGTGGTTGTGGAGCCAACATATCATCCCTGGATGTTTATGCTTGAATAATCGTTTTAATGTGGAGAAGAAAGGAATGTTCCTCTACCTTAGCATCCCTACGTCGAGTTGGCGGTTACTGCAGCCAGCAAAAGGACCGAATGGCACCCGGGATTTGGAGGCAGATTTATTTAACATCAGATAGACACTGACAAGGAATCAACTGTCCCTCAAAATGTCAGGCCTCTAAGGCTCAGGGAGAGAGAGTGTGATACACGGCTGTCTTCGATTGGTTCTTATATTATGCATTGTAGTGGCCAGCTGGGCACCGCAGTGACCAGCCATTCCAAGGAGACAGTAGTGACAGAGCCATCGCAGGAGGCATTATGTGGGCAACAAGGAAACAAGTACATTGGCTGGGGGGCCATTTTCTGTCGGTCAACAGTTCAACGTCACAGTTCACCTGCCTTCTTACCGACTTGAGAGTTATCTTTGGCGTAATTACAGGCAGTTTTTATTTTATTCGCTATAATTTGCCATATTTCCAAAGTTTTCTACAATGAATATATTTGATCTTGTAAGCTGGGAAAATTATTTCTTTTTTTTTCAGGTAAATGAGAGAGAGGCTGAAGTAGAGCTACACGGGGTGGACTGAAATACTTTGATGCATTTCTAGTACAAAGGAGCCAACTTGGGCTAGCCAAATAGCTCAGTGGATCAAAGTGCCTGCAAGCGGGTGCAGGGGCCAGGAGTGCAATCCCTAGGCCTACCATGCCGGCCCCACCCCCAGGGCACGCTGAGACAGCAATTGAGACTGGGCATGATGGTGCATGCCTGTAATCCCAGCTCTTGGGAGGCTGTAGACAGGTTGACCACTATGAGTCTGATCTAGTAGTGAGACCCTGAACACCCTGTAAACCCTTCCCTAAAATAAAAAATAAAAAAAAAAAATAAAAATAAAAAACCAAACGAGCCAACTTGACTCACTCTTTTAATCCCATGTTGACCAGTCCCTGAGTGACTCTTTCCATCCACCATGCACCTCTTCTTGTTCCCTTTTCCTGTCAAGGTTCATTGCAGAAAGTGGAGACTATTTTAGATATCTAAAGTAGTCAGGAATTTAACACAGATATTAGGTAGAACAAAATTATTGAAAGAGGTGCAAAAATGTGAGGCAGCCCTATTAAAGGTCATGGCACAACTTGGCTTTGAGGTTATAACTAAGAAGCTATGAATCAGAGGTCAGGAAAGCGTTGTCAGTACCAGAGGTTAAGAGATGGTCACCCATTCCGTAGTTGCTCCACATTCAAGAAGCTGGCCACTAGACAGTGGATGTGAAGTTTGTCCACTACAAAAATGTAATTCTGTCAAAGCTACCACCACCATGAAAATAATAGCCTCCACCAATATTTTACCTTCCAGCTCTTACGTAAGGGATGTCACCTCCTGGATTGTATATAAACTCTGACAAGAGGAAAGTCTGAGAAATGCAGTTGTGACAGGGATGTTTGCAGGTGGGGTAGAAATGAGTACTGAGTGCATATAAAAGACCTACCTCGCCGGGAATATGATTCTGTGGCATCAGTGTCTGCCTGGAAAGCACAAGGTCCTGAGCTCGATCCCCAGTACAAAAATAAAAGCCTTCCTTGTTCTTCTCTTGCTTATTCCTGCTAACTTTTTAGACATCCTCACTGCCCACAATTTTTCTACAGCTAATGAAAAACTATTATCATCCAATTATTACATGTTAACAGTGCTAAGCTAGTGTGTAGAATGCCAGCATGGTTTGGCCCACTTGACCCTTCCTCCCTTCAAAAACTAATGGAGTGACCTTATCTACAAGTTTGTTTTCCCTGGTTATAGTGACTTGTAATCAAATAAAGTCTAAAAATGTTAAGGGGCAAAGCCCAGAAATAAACAATTCATAAATTTTAAGTAACTTTTATTGTATTATACTGTCATAATTATTCTACTTTATCTCAATTATTGTTGTTAATCTCTTACATAATTATTTATAGATTAAAATTGAACCTTTATTTTTTGTGTGTGTGAGTGTGTGTGTGTGTGTGTGTGTGTGTGTGTGTGTGTGTGTAAAAGCACATCATACTTAGGGGTTAGTACTCCCTGCAGTTTCAGGAATCCACCACAGGTCTTGGAATGTATCCTCACTGGAAGAATTATATTGACCTATCAGGTACACAAAAACCAGTGTAACTCCTTTTTTTTGGTCAAAGAAAATTCAAGGATGGCCCATGACACAATGGATAATGCATCGTCTATGGATCAGATGAAAGTACAACTGCCTTAATTAAAACCTAGCAGACTCTGAAGAACCCGACTTCAGCTCATGTTTGAAACATTGCCTTTTGTTTCTCTACTCAGTGAAGAGTAGACCAAGAGCCCAGGTGCTTCCTTGCTTTCTGCACAGCGACCTCCTGCCATCAGCACTTCATCCGCACCTCCATTCTCTTCCATCTGCTAGAGGTGAAGTGCTGCTGTCTTCTTAGTACCCAGCTCAGATGTTTCCTCCTCTCTGAAGTCTTTCCTGATGCAGTCAGCTAAAGATCATCATTCCTTATCCAGAATTCCAAGAATTTGTTCTATTTTGCCACTGTGGGATTTAGAGCAGTCTATCATCTATTGTAGAGTTTTGTATAACATTATTTCTTTTCTAGTACAGCACGGATCTTAGAGAACCAAGGATTATTTCTTCTTCTTTTTTGACTCCCTTTAGTATCATAAAACATGTTAAGTGAATAAATGTAAAGTTAGAAAAAGTTTTTACCCTCAAAGAATGTATACTATTATACTAGAAATAAAAAAGTTCTATCATTCTATTTCTCAATGTATAATATCTGACATTCTTTGTCCAAAATTTCATTCTTCCTATGTAATCCACATCCCATCTCTTATTAAGCTTTTTGCAACAAATAAGCTTATTGCATTTTCTCCATGTCTTGTTCAAATTTCCTTTCTCATTATTACTGCAATTAAGCAAGTAATTTGTAGCATACTATTTTCCATTTGTTACTAAACCACAAATAAGTTTGGCATGCTTCCTTTACATCTACAGCAATAAAAACAACAATTAATAAATTGGGTTGCTGTGCTTCTAATCTAAACCAACAATTTGTACAAAAGATATAATTGGATTATAAATGATGGAGATGTATTTTATTTTTATTTTTTCCTGTATTTTAGTAAGGCTCTACAGAATGTTTAGAGTCTCACTACTAGACTGGACTCATAGTGATTCTCCTGTTCTGGGATTACAGGCGTTCTGGGATTACAGGCGTGCACCACCATGCCCAGTCTCATTCATCATCCCAACACGCCCCAGGGCAGAGCCGTCATAACAGGCCTGGGGATCAAAACCCTGTGCCTGCTTGCAGGTGCTTTAATCTGCTGTGCTATTTGGCCAGCCCTGGAAATGTATTTTAAATTTTCACATATGAAAACTACACTCACCAATTCTTTTCATTCATTAATGCCTCTATTTTTAGAGCAAGGAATAGCAGGGCACAGTGATGCATGCCTGTAATCCCAGTGCTTGGGAAGCAGAGGCAGGAGTATTGTTGTGAATTTGAGACCAGGTTTGTCTACAAAGAGAGCTCAAGGCCAGCCTGAACTGCATAATGAGAACCTGTCTCAGAAAGACCAATTAAATAAATAAGTAAATAAATATAAACAGGGCATAGACCTTAGTCCTTTGTGTCGAAGCAAGAGGCCTTCACATAGAACTAAACACAAAGGCATTATAATTAAGTTGTATGTTTATCTTCCAATCATAAGATTTACCCCTTATTAAGACAACAGCATTTATCAATGTCCAGGTTTCCATTATCTGATATCTTTTACATTCTCCTATCTTGAACTAGTTCATTTGTTCTGCAAGCAAAAGTACATTCTTTTGTCAAGGGTCTGGCCTCTAGTGTTCAGTTTATTCTTCAAGTAGGACAGATCAAACAATGCTTAATATCTTGATTTCAAGTAAGTAGATGTTACTGAAAATAGGTTGAAGTAAGTTATATTTTCTGTGTACAATTGTACCTCTAGATATTATCTGAGCATCCATTACCCCTCTCTTCAATATAAAATATTTTTTCTAAATATCTCTAAAATCAGACATAAGTCTGTTACATAAAAGACATGCTCTCAGGCTACAAAATGAGTAGACTTGTGGCCGTTGGTAGAATTACGTAGATACGGGCTGTGCATACCATCACTGAACCAGAGGTGCATTCTAGGAGAATACAGTGGGAGAAATAATGGCTTCCTGCGACTTATCTCTAGAGCCACTGAATGTTCATGCATTAGGCATAGGCCTTGCCTTGGCTTCTCATTTTTTTAAATTAATTTTACTAAGAAACAAATAGCAATGAGACAGTTACAAAACCGATGAGTAGGACAGTTTCAATAAGTAATATGTTGCCTATTGTTGTCTTTGTAGTGGTTATTCATAGCACAAGATGCAGACATGATATCCTGCTCAAACACTATTAGTACAAATCTTTCTTCTCACTGAATTAAGAGAAAGTAGCTGCAAAACTATCCTAATTATTTTGTATATACAGACACAAAATGGTCCTTCATTTGTGTCCCCTTTTTTGTTTAGTTTTGTCAGAAATAGGTATTCCATTGCCATTTAAATATTGTAGTGTGTGAATTCAGCAAAATAATCTAAAATAGTCCAGTAGTGTGTTTACTGTAAGACTGGCAATGTCAGAAGTTGTTGACTTGAGCCCTTTACAACCCAACATATTAATATGGCTTTACTTTTTATACTTAATTTTTATACTTTTCTGCTGGATGGTTAAGACCAAGAAAAAGACCTATATAACAAGAAATGCAACTTTTGTATTTGACAAGGCCAATCAAATCCCCTCAAGATTTACCCTGAAACTTTGTACCAGCCTGTAGATCCTTTGTCAGTTTCAGCCATGTGGATGAGTCACGGCCATTGCTTAACCAGTTTGCTCTTTGTGAAAGCCTGAGAGAATGTTTTCTCTCCATGTGACTCTCCTTAGGCACACTCTACATCATGGATCACTTTCCTCTGTGGCCCCATAATCTCCTTGATCAGCAAATCTGGGACACAACTGAGTTATGCTGCAAAACTATCCTAACTATTACTGTGGTGTTATAGTACAGATTCTCCTATGTTCTAAGTCTTCACTGACCTTGAATGGCTAGGGCCAAAATTCTGGCTGTGCTTGAAGCCCTTCTTTTTCTCTAATTTTTGGTCTGAAAACTGAAGTTGTTAACCCTCCAGAAGAAATGGCTTCTCATTTTTGTTAAGATCCCTTACCTCTACTCCCTCACTGGCTGGTCTATATCAGTAGTGTAGTCTCTTGCACACTAGATAGCTTGGTGCTAGACTTTAGTCTTTAGTCTCTGTTCATATTCAAACTCCACTTATGAGAAATAATTCTATAAAAGGATACTTCAAGGGCATAAATGCCCCTACATTGCTGTACTAAGATACATGCTATCCTTGGATTAAACCAGATCATAATGGAGCTGTGTACTTGGATATATTGGTTTGTTTTCCTGTCATTTCCCTTCTCCAGATCATTCCAAATCATTTCCCTTCTCTTCAGCCTAAGCCATCAACTTATAAAGAAGAAATAGAACTTCCATGGCATATGATGGATCTCAGTGCTGTACACACAGTAGGTGCTGAACTTTAGGGCACAAGCTTGTGTATCCCATAGCATCTTCATTCTGAGGACACCCAGCAGTGAATTTGCTGAACATGAGGAAAAACTATTTGCATCCAGTGTGGAAGGGACTATTCCAAAGCCATTCCCAGGACTATCCTTTGTCTCCCTTTGTATAAAAAGACCAAAAAGGCAGGAGCTCATTTTCCCAGTCTCATGTAACTAGGGATGTTCACATGATCACATTCTGATCAGGAAGCATAAAAGCAACCTGCAGGAGCTTCTGGGCTGGCAACTGCTTCCTGATGAAACATATAGATGGAGAAGAACTGTCCAGGTCTCCTTTACTTCTTCTCACATGATGCTAAGAGTTACAGCTGCTCACTGGGGGCAGTGAATCTGCAAGAATGATGAAGAACAGCCTAAAGACAGTGAAAAAGACAAGAGGTAAATCCTGCACCTCTCACAACATGGTTAAACAATTGCCTACCTGTGTGAAAAAAATAGCCACCAACTTGTGCAACCATTCTCTGTTGGGTTTTCTGTTATTTGAAACCTAATGTTACCGGCCAACAACCTACAATTTAGATTTATTTTTATTTCATGGATTGCCATTACTTTTTAATTTAGCCTTCTTCTGAAGTCTTCTGTCTATCAGGAACTTACAAAGCTACAACTTACATATACTGTGACACTGAAGGATTTGTGTACTTTTGTCCTTGGATTTTTTTAACTTGTTTTCTTTTCAATCTGACTCTTGGTGCTCGTACGTGAATGGGCACATGTGTATGTGTTCTCTACGAATTTTTTGCGTGCACTTTTATAAGTTACAATTTTTTGTTTGGTACCACAATTTGAACTCAGTACCTCACACTTGTCAAGTAGGAACTGCACTGCTGAACTATGTCCCAGCTCTATAAATCAAATTTTTATGAACTATAGCAAGATATAAATAATACATAAACCAAAAATCCCATTCCCTTGGGGGACTGAGAAAGCAGTTGTTTTGTAAACATTTCACAGAAGGAAGTCTATTCCTTACTTTTTACTAATTTTAAATTCATGATTTTCAGTAATTCCTTTTAACCATGACCATTAAAAATCATGTCTCTCTTAAATTCAGCACTAATTCCAAAATCTTAAACTAGGAGATCTATGATTAAACTTCATGGCTCACTATGAAAGCAAACCTTCATAGATACAAACAAGTGTATACCTTCATGGGCAGGAGTCTGAGGTTTGCATGTGATTTGCAGCGATGTCTGTCATTCTAGGAAAGACAAGACTACTGAATTAAATAAATTATATTCATCTCCGTGAGTCCTCTGCCCCTAAATCACTTTTGTGGTTCAGCTAGGGTTTGGCTTTTATGTGAAGACCTTAAACTTCTGTCAGAATGCTGAAGAATGCGTCATTCTGGGAGCACACACTCAGAAAATGTTAGCTGACTTGCATCAATATTTAATTATTTATGCTGCATTTGGTGTCTATTGCAATGGCAGCTCCTGGCTGATCATCCGGGAAGCTCTGAATCCATTGGCTGCATCCCACTGGGTTTGGTGCGTGGTAAACACACAAATCAAAGCAGTGCGAGGGAGGAACAAAATCATGCCCTCCTCAGATAATGCATTTTTCATGAGCGACAGGTCATTACAGAGCCATTTCATCAGTGTGTGTTTGCACTCCACCTCTTCATCCTTTCCCTCCTGTCAAATTAGTTTTCCTTCTTTCTTTTTTCCTCAGCATTCTCTGCCTGTTTTATAGCTCTGAATTTGATTATTTTACCATCTCCCTTCATTAAGAGGCTGTCATGGTTTCGGCATGATGCATGGCTTGGTGTTGTTCTCTTGTGTACCTGCCTCTCTGCTCCCCTCTTCATTCACAACAGGGCATCTGTCTCCTCTCCAGCTGTTGTGCATTACACTGTCACTTTCCACTTGATACATTGCACGTATTTTCACAAACTTATCATTACAATTCCAAACACATAAGAAAACAATGCTAATATCCTGTTTTACTATAATATATTGATTCTCCCTGAAGATTTAATTTTACTGCTCATTGTAATCTTCCTATTTCCTTTCACATCTGTGAATACAAACCAGTAACTTACTTGTACCCATTTTCTATTCTGTCATGCCAATTCTGTGGCAATTTCCTCCCAAACGATGGGCTTGGAGTGATTGACCCATCATGTTCTTTAGCTCAACTTTACCTTCTCTGGTTAAAATTAGAGGTGGTTTTAAGTCAAACAGATTTTTTTTGAGACAAGGTCTTGCCATGCAGTTCAGACCCAACTTGAACTCACTAGCTAGCCCAGCCTGACCTCAGACTCACAGTGATCCTCCTTCTGACTGATGGGACTACAGGTCTGTGCCACCAAGTCTGGATACAGCTGACAGATTTTTGAAGATGGTGATTTCTGTCATGAGGACAACTTCTACAGTGATGGAGTGGGAGTGGTGATGTACAAAATGTTTTTACATGTCTGTTAAGAGTTCTTTTTTAAAAAAAAAATGTAGCTGAGTAAGTTATAATTTTTACCAAAATTTAATTACATGCACAGAGAGTAAACATGTGGAAATCATCCTGGGCAATCACTGTAAATTTTTATATAATAGAATTTAGAGGTTACATTCTTAATGACCTGCACATTATTTATAAAAGGTTTTGTCTTAACTTTCTTTAAGAAACATTGAAATTCAAAGGATTGATGAAACAGGAAACTTGCCACTTTATTTTTATATTTTTGAGGCCAGTAGTGTTATTGGATGAGAGAGTTTAGTATTGGTTTATTTTCAGTGTGTATGCTTTTATCTTGAACTCATTTATTCATGAAATTTAAGAAGCAACAGGAATCCTAACTCAGTAAGTGAAAAACAATAAAATGTGGAAAGTACCCAGGCATGAAATCCCCTTGATCCAAACAATGCTTCAAATATTAAGCTCTCCATAAACATGAACTAAAAATGATAACATTTCAAAATTAGTTTTATAAGGAAGGTTCATAATACAAAACTTGATCATCTAAAATTTGCCAAACTTGCCTCTTCCTAAGCTAAAGAACCTACAATAATAGCTTGCATAAGACCTAAAACTAATAAATGACTTCCCACCCCCATAGTAACTTGGCTTGAGCCCAGGAATTAATATACATGTGACACTCAATATTGTTTCTTTTAAAAAAAAAAAGTAGCATTCTCTTTCTCCTGAGCTCTCACAGAATAGTAAGCTTCCTGAAAGCAAAATCCTAATTACCATTCATCTTTCTAGCTGTGTTCCAGCATGAAAATGCGGAGCGGCCCACCTCTTCACCAGGAATCGTGCTCCCAGAGTCAGAAGTGGGTCTCAAACTCTTTATGCTGAGTCTCCCATCCAAAAGGTACCATGTATCTCCCTGAAAAACTAAAAAGCTGAGATAGGAAAGGTAGCACACAGAAAATGCTAGTTTGTTTTCTTGTTTTCATTTTAAGATGCATTATTATAATTATTAAAATTATTTATAAAAAAATTATTTATAACTGTGCCAGGTGACCCTGATTGTGCTTGTCACATTACATGCTTGAGCTCCTTCCATCTACATAATAACCTTTTATTTTATTTTATTTTATTAAAAACAAATAGCAATGAGACAGTTTCAAATCAAATTAGCAGGGCAGATTCAATAATTAATACATTGCATATTGTTTTTGTAGTGGTTTTTTGCCATATAAGGTGCATATATGATATCCTACTTACAAACATTGTTAGAACAGAAGCCTCTAATCAATGAATTAAGAGAATGTAGCTGTATACTATCTTCTTTTAAGATGAATTATAGTAGTTTCCATAATTAATACTTTCTATATTGTTATCTTCCTAGTGGTTGGAAGCTGACAGAATATCCTGTCCAAACACTATTAGTGCAAATCTTTCTTCTAATAGAACAATAACCTTGAAGTTAAACATCAGATGACAGACCTTGATAGTGTAAGACCTCTTCTTTGTACTCTTCTTTTTCAAGTTTTTTTTTTTTTTTTTTTTTTTAGGGAAGGGTTTACAGCGTGTTCAGGGTCTCACTACTAGATCGAACTCATAGTGATCCCCCGGTTCACAGCCTCCCATGAGCTGGCATTACAGGGGGGTGCACTACCACACCCAGTCTCAGTTGCCATTTCAGCCCCAGGGGCAGGACCAGCATTTTTCAAGGTTCTTTACCCAGTTTTTAAAAGGGTACACCACAGGCAATGCTTCAGGTATATATAGATTTGTTCACCAAACCTGAAACAGCCCAATAGACAGAGCTAGGAATACTGAATGCATGCTCACAGTGTACCACACAGAGCCCTAACACAGTGCAGCCAAATGGCCTGCAGTACATTTAGAGTCACAGAGATAGCTGTTGAAGGACAGACTTGGAGAAATTGAGTTCTACTTTAAAAAACGACCTTGAGCCCTGGACCTAAATTCACAGGATAGTGCTTCTTTTCAATAAAAAATGTCTCCCTAGAGTCTCTTGTGTTCAGAGGTGAGATTCATGGGTGCTAACTGCACTAGCAGGGGTCTACTTTTTACCTATGGATTACTCTGTTGGAGAGATCATAATTTGAGTACACTATTGGGACATAATGAAAACTAAGGAAGTAGGGCCTAGTTGAAAGGAACAGGTCCAGGGACATGACCTTGAGGACTATATCTTGTCCCCTGCACCTTCCTCTCAGGCTCTGTACTTCCCTCTGCTTCCTGTTGGCATTAAGGCGAGTAGCTTTCTACACTATGTCCTTCTGCCTTACAGTCAGTTAATCATGGCCAGAATGAACTTTACCCCTGTTATGTTTTCTCAAGAATTTTGTTGCAGCAACAAAAAGCTGACAAAGATGAAAAACCGATGGGTTCCCAGAATTCCTATATCTATCTATCTATCTATCTATCTATCTATCTATCTATCTATCATCTATCTATTTCTATCTATAGATCTATCTATAATCTATCCATCCATCCATCCAGGCTGACCTGACTTCAGAATTGATGCCAATTTCTTTTTTTTTTTTTTTTTTTTTTTTTGAGACAGGGTCTCACTATGCAGTTCAGGCTGGCCTTAAGCTCACTTTTGTAGCTCAGGCTGGTCTTGAACTCACAACAATCCTGCTGCCTCAGCCTCCCGAGTGCTGGGATTGCAGGCCTGCGCCACCACGCCCGGCTCGATGCCAATTTCTGAAATCACTCTGAGAGAGGAGT
This sequence comes from Ctenomys sociabilis, assembly GCA_004027165.1. Lineage (NCBI taxonomy): Eukaryota > Metazoa > Chordata > Mammalia > Rodentia > Ctenomyidae > Ctenomys > Ctenomys sociabilis. The sequence goes on along the minus strand of PVKA01012050.1, from coordinate 1,187 downwards.
GGAATAGGTGTCATAGATCAGCAGTAATGCCTGCATGTGGACCAGTGAATGCCCAGTGAGTGTCTCCCCCTCTAGGTGTCCACAGTCATATTCATCATTATGTGTTCTCAGTTGAATTCACAGCCCACCTCTGAAACCCTTTTCTTGCCCATGTGCATTATTTTAACCAATGATACAAAGCCAGAGCTCTGACAATGATCCTCAGCTTCCCTCACTCTCTCATCTCTTCATCCTTAGCCATCAAAGCCACTGACCCCACCCCACAATGTCCTCGCCTATTTTACTACCCCATGGCTACTTATTTTAATTAGTACTGTCCTCTCCTACATAGCCAACTTAAGTTCAGTCCCTTTGGATTCATGTCTCCATTGCTACCTGAATGACATTTCCAGGTGGCTCAACAAGGGATCAAAAGATCATATTACGACTTGATGTAACTTATTTTGGTAGCTCCCATTAATGTATGAATAAGTCTCTTTGTTTGTTGAGGAAACTCTTATTGGAAATCTATGTATGTCAGGACTTGGATAAAAAGATTCACAAAATAAATGAGGTACTTCCCTTCATGGAAAGGCACAATCTAGGGAACTCTAAAGGGAGTGGAAAGGTCAACTAGCAGGAAGCACTGATAACACAACAGCCATTGACCAGTTTTTATAGGCATCAATACTTTAAGTTGGAAGAATTCATTTTAAAAAGTCATTGAAAGCATTCCCATGGCTCCTTAGTGCCCCCAGAATTCCATGACTGTTGTTAAATTGCTCTATACATTCTTATACAGAGGTAAGATTTGGTAGAATTTGTCTCTGCTAAAGAAGGGCTCATGTCCCAGGCTTCCCTTTTAGAGAGTGTCTCAGATATTTTTCCCAGTGTCTTCTGCATGGAACAGTTTTAAAATATGACTTATCTGTTTATTTATGCCATGATTTGGTCTCCACCTTCCCCCAAAACAAGGTTTGCGGTTGCCTGACCCATAGTAGAAATTCAAAACTATTGAACACCTTTACACATTAAAAAATGAAGACTCAGAGGTCGGTCGGTCGGTCGGTCGGTCGGTCGGTCGGTCTCGGGATAGCTCAGGCTGCTCTCCAACTCACAGAGATCCTCCTGCCTCAGCCTCCCTCCCGAGTGTGCTGGGATTTTTATTATTTTATTTTATTTTATTTTATATTTTAGTTTGTTTTTGC
>PVKA01012049.1:0-58972 GCA_004027165.1 Ctenomys sociabilis | reverse complement strand
AAAGAAAACATCACACACACACACACACACACACACACACACACATGATAGCTAGTATAATTGTATTACTAATTTCTAATAGTCCATTGAAAGGAACAGTTAGTGTTTATATTGTTTAATCAATTTCAGATTTCTATATCTGGTAATCTCAACAAATACTTTGAAGATAACTATATTCCTGTAACTTATTTGGAAACTTGGTATCATTTTACTGTATTTTATTTTCTTGTCTCTTTAAAATAAAAAATAACAATGTCCAATATAATGAACATTGTTAACTTCCTATAATCTATTTTTGCAAACATAGTTTCAATGCATACATTGTCCATTTCCTTTATAAAATCAATTTCTGCATTGCTTTTATTGTTTTCTTTATATTCCCTTTAAGATAAAAATATTTACCATATTCATTCAATATGGCTATTTATGTTCTAATATTTCCTGTCTTGTTGGATTTTAAAATTAGTGTCAGGTTCCTGGCTCTTAGAATTCCCATTCTATAGAACTATAAGAATTAAGCTTCTATTCATAAATTATTCAATATCCAGTATTTTATTATAGCAGCAAAATGATCTAAGGTATAAAATATATATTAATATATACATATAGTCAGTAATATGTGTGAAAATAGAAGACTATTTTCTTTATTATTTTGAAATTATAAACATTTCATTTGCATTTCTTGTGTAGTATTTAGATAGTAAGCATTTATACCAAAAATGCTTTACTAGATAGTAAGTATATTATACTAAAATATACTAATTTGGAATACTTTCTATTGCTTTGATTTAGTTTTTTTTTTTTTTTGACATCTTAACATTTTATGTATGTTTACACAATTGGCCAATGTCTCATCTCTAATATCAATGTATTTATTTGATCTTATTCAGTTCATTAATTAATTTATTTATTATATTTGTTGTGTTTTAAGATAGTCTTTTTTTTTTTTTTTTTTTTTTCAGAATCAGGGATTGAACTCAGGCCCTTGCGCTCGCCAAGGAAGCTCTTCTTCCACTGAGCCATCTCCCCAGCCCCCTTGAGACAGAGTATTAATTCTCTGATTCAAGCTGCCCATTAGCTGCTGTGTGGTCCAAGCTATGTTCAGTCTCCTGATGATCCTCCCGCTTCAAGCTCCTAAGTGCTGTGATGACAGGTGTGTCCTACTGCACCCAGAAATTTCAATAAAAACTCAAATTGGGTGTGGTGGTGCATGCTGGCCATTCCAGCACTCAGAAGGCTGAGGCAGGAGGATGACTGTGAGTCCAAGGCCAACTTGGACTACGAAGTGAGCTCAAGGCCAGCCTGAACTACTTAGTGGAACCCTGTCTGAAAAATACAAACACAAAAAACCTCAAGATTTACTTTCTGTTTTCACTTTTATTAGTACATATTTGTCATACATAATGGTTGTATTCAGGGTTAGGGATATGACTTAGTAGAATAAGCACTTGCCTGGCAAGCACAAGGTCCTAGGTTCAATCCCCAGTACTGTAAAAAAAATTTAAAAATTGCCCTCAGTGTAGGGTAGAAAAACATGTACGTAAAATATTTCAATTTCCTCATATCTTTATTATTTTATTTTTCAAGCATTGAATTTATTTATTTATCTGAAAGACATTATAAAGTTAGTGTAAATGCAGATGGAAAACCAAAGTAATAGGTCCAAGAACACACCAAACATGTAAGACAATTTTACTAAGTTAACATAATTTTTTATCTTATCCATACTAAATTACAATATGTCTATTTTCTTTACATTATTTTCCTACCATCTTTTCTTTTTTCTCATACATTATGACTACATTGAATTTGTCAATGTACACACAAGATATAACATCAAGAATCAACATATGAGATCACATGAAAATGAAGCATCTGCTCAGCAAAGGAAACCACTAAGAGCATGAAGAGAGAACCTACAAAATGAAAAATCATCATGCAAAGCTACTCCTCAGGTAAAGTAATAATATTTAAAATATTTAAAGAACTAAAAGATAAACCTTCCAAATTCATAAACACGATTAAAAAATGGTTTCAATAAAAACTCAAGTTGGGTGTGGTGGTGCATGCTGGCCATTCCAGCACTCAGAAGGCTGAGGCAGGAGGATGACTGTGAGTCCAAGGCCAACTTGGACTACGAAGTGATCTCAAGGCCAGCCTGAGGTACTTAGAACCCTGCCTGAAAAACACAAAAACAAACAAAAATCCTCAAGATTTACTTTCTGTTTTTTACTTTTACTAGTACATGTTTGTGGTACATAATGGTTGTATTTGAAACCATACTGTATCTAAGCCTGTGTGTCTGAGTTACTTCACTTAATCTTTATGGTCGGCTGGTATGTGCATTTCCTTATAAATGGCTCAAGTTTTTTATTCTTGTAGAAGAATACTACTGTACGTCTTATGAACAACAAAGGCATACATTCATTGGTTAATGGACATAGAGGGTAGGCTTTTTCTCAGATGTAGCTGTTACAAATTGTGCTGCCATAAATGCAGGTGTGCGTAGATCACTGTGGTATGACATCTTTAACTCTTTTCAGAATGTACCTAGATGGGCCAGATGGGCCAATTGGAATTTCTACTTTTAACTTTTTGTGGAATCTTCATGCTGATTTCCATATGGTTGTATCAGCTAATATTCCCACCAGAGTGGAAGTATTTTCATTCTGTGGCCTTCCTAACATTTGTTATTGCTTGATTTCGTGCTGTACCTCTGTGTGAAGTGAAATGGAATCCTCGTTATTTTAATTTGCATATTTCCAACAGCCAGCAAGGTGTTGAATAATTTGTATGTGTTTAGTCAATAATTTTATTCCTTCATTGCCCATTTTTAATCGTGTTTATGAATCTGGAAGGTTTATCTTTTAGTTCTTTAAATATTTTAAATACTATTGCTTTACCTGAGGAGTAGCTTTGCATGATGATTTTTCACTTTGTAGGTTCTCTCTTCATGCTCTTAGTGGTTTCCTTTGCTGAGTAGATGCTTCATTTTCATGTGATCTCATATGTTGATTCTTAATGTTATATCTTGTGTGAAAGATTCCCTCTAAAGTCTTGTCTATAACCACAAGTATCTTCAAGAGTTTTACCTATTTTGTCTTCCAGAAGATTAATGTGTCTGTTATAATGTTTACATATTTTATCCCTTTAATTTTAGTTCACTTCATGGTGAGAGATATGTGTCTAGGTTCAATCTCTGGCATGTGGAAATGGCAGTTTTCCCAGTAGCATTTATTGAGGAAGCTATCCTTTGCCTATCAAAAATATTTCACCAATCAACAATAACATCCTTCTGCCTCAGCCTCCTGAGTACTGGGATTACAGGTGTGTGCCACCACACATGGCTGAAAATGTGTATTTCTACTTCAAAATTCATTGTGGCTTTAAATTTCTGATAGAAAGATTATAATGACTTACTGAAAGAAAAATTAATTGGACAGCCATTCCATATGCAGTTTTATAATTGATTTTCAATGTGCACAATGAAAACAAAATAATGATATTGAATAGGAAAATCTAATAGTATTTATATTGTTATCTTGAATTGAGAATAAATACATATAATTTTAAAACACATTTTAATATAATTAATCACATATAAATTTGCACATTATCATATATATACTTTAATAATAGAATATTATCCTTGTAATTTTATTACTTTCTGTTGAATTGTGACTGAGAATGCAAATTGTATTTCCAACATCTCATATACTAATGTAGGTGTTAGTTAAAATGCTAAATTGTCAGTTATAATAACTATATTGCAAAATAGGAATTGTGTATGCAAAATAATATATTAAAACAGCTACGAAGTAAGCTGTTATTTGTTAATGTTGGAGTTAAAGCAGCAGCTCTTGTATTATGCAGGTGATTTGATCTCCTTGGAAATAAATAAAGAGATGAGAATGTGACTTGTTTCTATGGATTTAAGATCTAGGATATTAGCAATAAGATAGCTGCTGAAACTGAAATTACTTTTAGCTAATTGTACACTACCTAAACATAAACCAGGAGCTCACTGGATATTGTTTGAAACAATTAACATGAGCTGATTAAGAATACTTTATAAGTTAACATGACAAAGAAAGCATCCACAAATTTCTCACTATTCTATTACTTTGTTAGTTAAAGCCAATTTGACTTATGTGCACTTAATATTGGAAGTATCTATAACCTATATGATTTTTAATGTGTCTACTTATTTGGAAGTATATCTATTTATAGAAGTACAATAAATGTTTCATATTTTGGTAATAAAATATACTTTATAAAGCTTATTTTAGTGAAATTTGAATCATATAGTTTTTATGCTGAGTTTTTTGCTAACATTCTAACTTCTATTGTCAAGACAAAGACTAAAATATATATAGGCATATATCAGTTAAGGCTTATAAAAAGTGAATTTTTCATTTGAAAACATATGTTGTTAATGCATCTTCAGTATTTTCAGTATGTTTTTAAAAGATTTTGTGGACTCTTTAAATGTTGTTTTAGACAGCAAATTAATAAAAATATAGCTAATTTTCATGGTTAAAATGCAGAATGTTACTTTTTTATAATTGATACAAAGTTATACTTAGAATGCATTATAAAAGCAAAATAAGACAACTTGATTATTAAAAATTCATGTGACCCTTGGGAAATGTATTGGTCTATATTTTAGTAAAAGATATGTCTACTTCTTTACTTTTCATGATTGCTAAATTTCTTTTTACAGGTTTTGGGCAGTTCAGACTAGTACCTTCAAAACATTTTCAGCAAGAATCCATTAGGTGTGACTTTTACAATTTTTTCTTTGTTACACATACTTAACAAGTTTGTATTAATGTTGCTGTTAGTTCCTATGGATCAGTTTGCTCTATTAATTATTTTAAGGTCTGAGAGTTACAAAATCTTGCTTTAATTTTCAAAATAATAACTCAGATATTTATTGTCAAATGAAAATTGATACAGATTAATGAAACTCTTTGAACATTTACATCTGAAATCTATATTTATATTATATCCTAAATTGACATTTTAAAACTCTATATAGAAAATACAAAGAACAAATGGCCATGGACAAACTGACAGGACTAAATTTCATGGACTAGTTAAGTGCTAAGTACTGTGTGAATCACCGTGTTTGATTTGTCATTTTATTGAAGCATATAAAATTAACTTTATCTTTGCAATGTCATGTATCCTAGATCTATGGATATGATTACTGTCATGTTTAAGAAAGCTGGTAAAATTAACAGCATATTTAAAAGTACAGTTATGGAACCGGATCTTGATACTGCCTAAGTCTTCAATTTATATCCACAACCAATGAAATCAATAAGAAAAACAAAACCAATTGAGTTCCACTATGCATGAAGATTTCCTCAAACACTATGAGGAAATACAGAAAAAGGTTGAGATAGCATGATGTTTCTTATAAGTCTTACCAAAAGCATATGACAGCAAACTCAAACTCTCTCACTGCACTGATTTCATGTCCAAACTTTATCAAAACAAATGATGAAATAAATAAGATGTAGTATCTTAAACAATGCTTTGTCTTACTACTGTAAGAAATTGAAAGAGTAAATAAGATCTGAAAGGTACGATGGATTCTATGAAAGGGAAAGAAACTGCTCAAAGCGAAGGAAAAACTGGGATAGAGAAAGGAGAAAAAGAAAGAAGGAAGTGAAAAGAATATGTATGTGTGTACACAAGATACCTTTGATAATTTTACTGCTGATTTCTGTTGGCCTGTTGAATGAAGCAGTTAATGCTTAATTTTTTTCTTTCTCATTTTTAACATTTTATACATTTTTGACCCATCCTAAAGGCTTATATCTGGCAATGTGGATACCTAATTTGAAGACAATAATATTCAATATAACAACCATTGTTGAATTCCTACTTTTTATTTAATGAATTTTATACTATTTGTTTTTTATTGTGTTCCTTTTAAAAATAAAATTTTAAAAATGGAAAATTTCTTATTTCTGCCTACTCAATGTAAATTTTTAAATGTCTCAGTGAGATACATTTTGAAAGATATAAAGTTGGAACTGACCTAAAAATAGTCAGAAATTAATTGTAGAAAGAAAAAAATGATTTAAATAAACTAAAGTTGTATTTGTAGTCGCCTCAGTGAAGCCATTGGAGCACTTGATAACCATTTTGAATCGCTTTCTCTCTTATGCATCTGTGAAATTGAAACTATTATGTCTTTACATCCTCATGTAGCACAATTATGTATCTCCTTTAACTATTCATAACTATGAGATACTGAGGAGTAGAAAAAAGTTGAAACATTTTTTATGCATCTCTTTATATTTATTAATGTGTGCTCTTGGATATTTTAACATATGGTAAATCTGTAATGTACATATTATATGTAATATCCATATTCTTACTTTTCTATTTTTTATTGTTTTGTATCAGGAATCAAACTTGGAAACTTGTGTTTTGCAGGCAGATGCTGTGCCACTGAGCTATATCCTCATCATAATATATACATTTCAATTATTCATAATTGAATAATTGAAAATATTTATAATTATGATAGTGTAGTTTATGAGAGGTACATATGTAATTTATAAGTAAGGAGTGATCATTTAATAATAAAAATATTTATGATCACAACTGAATCTTAAATAATTTTAGGGAACATTGAAAGTAAGTGTTAGTACACACAAAAAAAGAAAAGATAAAAATGACCTAAAATGGAAAATAAATTGCTATAAATATGATTTCCAGCAAACACAGAAGATAAATGTCTTTTAGAAGAAAGCATTTCATACCATAAAACCTTAAAAATAACAGTAAAACTGAGAAGCTTCAAAGTGGAGTCTTCAAATGAAGGCCTATCAGTCTCTTTCTTAATGAAATACTTGATCGTAGACATCAAATTGTACAAGTGGTTCCAGTAAAGTATCTAAATTGGATAAAAGAATATTTAAATCAGTAAAATCTATCTTCAGAAGTTTGATGGTTTCTGTTTCAATTGAAAAGTGACTCCAGGGAACTTACAGGATGGAAATTAAATGGATCATGTATATATAAATAAAAGAAGTCAAATTTAAAAATTAGCCATTTTTGCCCACTTAGAACATATGGTAACTCTAAGGTAGATTACCAGGCTAAAAAACGTGATGAATTTTAATTATTTGTTTGCAGCATGCTTTCTCTACCTATTAATGTACCATAAACACGTGGAGGAGCTAACAAATTTCAAGCAATTATTCAGTTGAATACTCACGATGAGGACCGTCTATGTGAGCACCATCTCAGGCAGACAGCACTGCCAAGCACCAGTGGCAGGCTTTCTCAGAATCACTTGCACTACTGCACCCTCCAGGCAATCCTGGGCCTGAGTATCACACTACCGACTGATTTATCCATGAATCTATGATTGGAAATACAGAAATGAGTTAAAAAAAGAATTTGGCAAACCCGGGCAGCCTGCAGGAAGCTGATTTCCCTTAGCCCCCAGTGCACAGACGTGGAGTTTCTGTTAGTGCAAACTTTTAAAAACTTAGGGGACTCACAGTGGCCTGGGACTCACATGAGCTTTCCTGGTGCCATGCTGGATACTGTCTGGGTGATTACTGTGAGCTTCAAAAATGCCAGAAATGACTTTATTATGTGTTTGTCCTATGGCAACATTATATATATATGCAATTAAGCCATAGTTTATACTTTCATTTTAATTTTTATTGTAATTTATTATATGCATATAAACCAATTTATATGTTTTCAATGTATTAGCAAACTTTCATATCACTTTGAATATTGTATACAACATAGTTTTTATGATAACGATTATTATTATCATTACAATGTTTAATTAATTTATTTGTATAGGGTCTCACTAATCAGCTTGTACTCGTGGTAATCACCCTGTCTCAGCCTCCCTAGTGTTGGGATCACAGGTGTGCGTAACCTCGCCCACGCTGGCTTAGCACATGGCATGCAGTATGGATGAAATGCGGGTCTTCCACTTGCCAGGGTGGTGCCTAGACCTTCAAGCTGTGCTTGACTTCTGTACCCACATATGATATTGCCATGGAATTTACATGCAGACTTGTGTAATTTAGTACAATTTTTTTCTTTTCTGGAATCAGGGATTGAACTCAGGCCCTTGTACTTGCCAGTAATTTAATAAAAATACATTTTTAAAAATTTTAATTTATTGCTTGCAGCATGCTTTCTCTATCTATTAATGTACCATAAACACATGGAGGAGCTAACAAATTTCAAGCAATTATTCAGTTGAATACTCACGATGAGGACCGTCTATGTGAGCACCATCTCGGGCAGACAGCACTGCAATAAGCAATAAGACAGCTTCAAACCTCATTAATAGGACAATTTCAATAATTAATACATTATACGTTGTTATCTTCTTAGTGGTTGTCCATAGTACAACATACAGATACTGTATCCTCTCCAAACACTATTGATACAAATCTTTGTTCTCATTGATTTAAGTGAAAGTAGGTGTATCCATCCTAACTATACTGTATATAAGATACAGAATGGTCCTTCCTTTCTTTCCCATTTTTTTGTTTAGCCCTGTCAGAGATGGGTATTCCATTGGCATCTAAATACTATAGGTGCATGAATTCAGCAAAACAATCCAACACAGTCCCACAGTCCCTAAGAGTAGTAGGTTGTTCACAGACGATATTGATTTGGGCCTTTCACAGCTTAGCATATTAGTATGGTTTTACTTTATGTACCTTGTTTTTATATGTTTCTGCTGGATGGTTAAGACCAAGATAAAGCAAGACCTATATAACAAAAAGTGTAAGTTTTGTATCTGATAAGGTCAGTCAAATCCCCTCAGAATTTATCTGGTAACTCTGTACCACAGTTTGCAGATCTTTTGTCAGTGTCAGCCATGTGGATGAGTCATGGCCCTTGCTTGACCAATTTGCTTTTGGTGACAGCCTGAAAGAATGTTTTCTGTCCATGTGACTCTCCTTAGATACACTCTACCTCATCAATCACGTTGCTCTGTGGCCCTAAAATCTCCTTGATCAGTAAATTTGGGACACAACTAAGTGTTACAGTAAAGATTCTCCTATGTCCTGAGTCTTCACTGACCTTGACAAGCTAGGGACAAAATGTTGGCTGTCCTTACAGCCCTTCTATTTCTCTAATTTTTGTTCTGCAAACCTAGGTTGTTAACTCTCAGTTAGAATCGCTTACTATTACCGTATAACATATACAGTTGGGTGTAACTTCACTATCTGTCTGAATATCAAACATCTTAGGCATAACATGGAGCAGGGATTTTCCATCATGTATTGATATGTTAAACTTTATGTCCATACAGAATATAAAGATAAAAATTTAACAATTGAAAAATATTTAAAGAATATGAATAAAGAATTACATATTTTTATACAGAAATTTAGAAATCTAACCATGTATATAGCATTGTAGCAGGACAGTCCTTTGGCTTTTTTTCTTCTGTCTTTTTTTGCATATATTACCCATTAAAAAAATAAAACTTTTTTACCATTTGTGGAACAGAATGGTAATAATTGGTATATCATGACAAGAAATACCTATTTAGAAGACTAGAATGACAGGCATTGCAAGCATGATCCTTCTCCTATACATTGCTATCTTCAGTGCAGTTGCTTCACAGGTATCAGCATGTGTAATAAGTCAAGGTGAGAATCTTACCAATTAACTGTTCATTGCAAAAACCTGCTGATGTTTCTAAGGATCATTGCCTTATCCATCTTGTGCGTATAAATGTATGGCTTTGCTGCTCTCATGTTTTCCAGCTTTTTTCTTTGCCCTCTCCTAGTTTTCTAATCCTCAAGTTCTCACTTTCCTTGTAATTGGGTTGTACCTTTCTATCTGTATTTCTTCTTTTGAATTCTTATGCTAGGGAGACTATATGATATTTACACATGTGGATCTGTGAGTATATCTTCCAGTGGCATTCACTTAATTATAAATGCTCCAAAGATATAATTCTTTATAGCTGAGTAATACTCCATTGGATTAAAAATACTACATCTTTTACATCCATTCTGCAGGTGTCAGACATCTTGGTTGTTTCCAAGATTTGATATCCCAGATTGTGCTGGCATAAACACAGGTACACATATATCACTATGATATGACCTTATCAGTTCCTCTGGGAAAATTCCCTGTAGAGTGACTGCAGGCTTGAATCGAATTTCCAGTACTTGTTTCTTAATGAATCTTCACACTGATTTCCATGATGGTTGCACCAGTCTATATTCCCACCAGCAGTGGAGAAGGTTCCCTTTTCCCCACAGGCTCTTCAACACTTGTTGTTGGTTGATTTCTTTATGATAGCCATTCTTTTTGTTGTGAAAAGCTATCTCTGTTGTTTTAATTAGGATTTCATGGATAGCTTGTGATGTGGAGCATTTTTTCATATATTTTTGCTTCTTTAATCTTGTCCTGTGAGAAATGCATGTTCTTCTCAGATGCCCATTTCTGGATTTGGTCTTTAAATTTAGTGGTCCTGATGTTTTCTAGTTCTTTATAAATTCTAGAGAGCAGACCTTTGTCTGAGTGCTTACCAGTTAAGATTTTTGTGAAATTTGTGGGTTGTCTTTTTACTTTGTTGGTAATTTCTTTTGACATACAGCAACTTCTCAATAAGACTTGGTGCCAGTTGTTAATTCTTTCAAGTATTTCCCATGTGATTTGATTTTTGTTCATGAACTCTTTCCCTATCCCTATGTCTTTAAGAGTTCCTCTTATCTTCTCTTTCAGGAGATTGAGTGTTACTGTTCTCATGTTTAGAGCTTTGCTCCATTTTGACATTAGCTTAGTGCTTGGTGGTAGTACTGGGTCAAGCTTTAGTTTTTGGTATGTAGAGATCCAGTTTTTTCAGCACCACTTTTTAAACAGACAAACTTCTTCCAGTAAACATCTATGGCCTCTATGTTGAAGGTTAGGTGACTGTGTGTGTTCATAGTGCCTTTTGCATCTTCTAATCTATTCCATTGATCCTCAAGTCTATTTTGTTGCCAATACCATGTTGATTTTATCACAGTAGCTTTGTAGTATCATTTCAAGTCAGGAGTTATCAAAGGCAATCCAAGTCTTGCCTTGGGTTGCTTTTGATATTCTAGGTCTTTTCTCACTCTTAATAAATTTTAGGAATGATTTCTCTAGGTCTGTGAGGTATGTTAGTGGTAATGTGATAGCGATTGCATTTAATCTCTATGACAATTTTTGCAGTATGTCCATCTTCACAATGTTGGTTCTTCCTATCCAAGAGCAGGGAATATCTTTGCATTTTATGAAATCCTCTACTATCTTTTTTTTCAGAGTACTGTAATTTTCTGTGAAAAGGTCTTTGACTAATTAGATTAAATCCGAGGTATTTCATTTTCTGTGGTGCCATTGTAAAAGGTATTGTTTCTCTAATTCCTCTCTCATTGTGTTTGTTGTCTGTATCGAGGAATGCTATTGAATTTTGGATATTTACTTTGTATCCTGCTATGCTCCTAAATTTGTGTATCAATTCTAGTAGCTTCTTGGTGGAGTTTTTTGGGACTTCCAAGTAAAGTATCATGTCATCTGTAAATAATGATAATTTAAGGTCTACTTTACCTATTCTTATTCCTTTTATTTGTCCCTGCTGTCTAATGATTCTAGCTAATGATTCCAGAAATATGTTGAATAGGAAGAATGATAGAGAATATCCTTGTCTTGCACCAGATCTTTTCTTTTCTTTTTTTTTTTTTTTCACCACTTAGAAGTATATTAGCCATCGGGTTGTCATAGATGGTTTTTATCAAATTAAAGTAGAGACATTCTCTTCCAATTTTCTGTAGGACTTTGAACATGAATGAGTGTTGGACTTTGTCAGAATTCTTTTCTACATCAATCGAGATGATCATGTGAATTTTAGACTTTGCTGTATTGATATAGTGTATTATATTTATGGATTTTCAAATAGTGTACCATCCATATATCACTGAGATGAATCCTACCTGGTCATGGTGTATGATCTTCTTGATGATTTGCTGTATTCTATTTGCTAGTATTTTATTGAGAATTTTTGCATCTGTGTTCATGAGAGAGATTGGCCTACAGTTCTCTCTTTTAGTTGCGTCTTTTCCTGGTTTCAGTATCAGTATAATACTTGCCTCCAGGAATGATTTTGGGAAGACTGCTTCCTCTTCAATTTCATTCAATAATTGGAGGAGTGTAGGTATTATATCTTTTGTGAATTTCTGGTAGGATTTAGCGGTGAATCCATTAAAAGTCCTGGACTTTTCTTTGTCTGAAAGCTTTTTATTATATTTTTGTATTTCATTGGCTGTTATGGAGTTGTTATATCTTCTTGATTCAGTTTTCATTATTTGTACCTTTCCAAGAATCTGTCTGTTTCATGTCTTGTATTCTGTGAGAGTAAATATTCTCAAAGCAGCTATTGATAATCTTCTGAATTACCACTGGATTTGTTATTTTTATGCCCTTTTCATTCTTTATTGTTTGTATTTGAATTTTTTCTTTCCTTTTTCTGATGAGGTAAGCTAAGGACTCATCAATTTTATTTAGTCTTTCAAATAAACACCTTTTTGTTTCCTTAAATTTTTGACTATTTTCATCTCAATTGAATAATTTCTGCTCTAATCTTTATGATTTATTCCTTTCCTGGGGTTCTGGATTTGGTTTTCTCTTTTTCTAGATGCTGGAGGTGTAGCATTAGGATGTTTATTTGTTCCCCTTCTGGTTTTCCTATTGTGTGAGTTCACAGCTACAAATTTCCCTCTGACTGCTTTCACTGCATCCCATAAATTTCTATAAATTATGCTTGAATTTTCATTGAATTGTCGATATTGTTGAATTTCTTGTTTAATTTCATCTGTAACCCATTGATTGCTGAATAGAGTGTTATTTAATTTCCATGTACTTAAGGTTTTTTTTCTGTTTTTTTGTCTTATTTCTATTTTCATTCCATTGTGATCAGATAATGTGCATGGATAAGTTTTGTTTTCTTGCATATACTTTAGTATGACTTATGGACTAGTATGTGGTCTATTTAAAAAAATGCCCCATATGCAGATGAGAAAAATGTGTATTAAGTTGTGGTTGGGTGGAACTCTCTGTATATGTCCAACAATTCCCTTTGTTCCAAGCTCTATTTCAGCTCTGCTACTTCTTTGCTAATTTTTTGTCTGGTTGACCTATCTTTTTGGAATAACCAGGTGTTAAGATATCCTGTTAAGATTGTGTTATTGGATATTAGATTTTTCATGTCCATTAAGATTTGTGTTATACAATCGGATGCTCCCATGTTTGGTGCATACATATTTGTGAGTGTTACCTCTTCCTCTTGAATTTTTCCCCTAACCAGTATGTAGTGGCCTTCTTTATTTTGTCAGTACAAATATTAACTTCTGAAAGTAAGTTTTCTTTTTCAGAAAAAAATGTAATACATGTCTGTGATGCACAATGACTGTGTTCACCATGAGGAGTTCATTCTTCGTATATCTCACCCGAATGCTGTTGTTACCATTCCCAATCTCCAGTTCCCATTTTTACTTTCCGCACACTCTGTGTCCCCGTCACATGTCACCTATCATGTTTAGAAATGTATGTGTGCAGTCTACTGTAGTCTCCCTGCTTGCACGGAGTCTCACATGCATAGAATGTGTCACAGCCTCTTGTTTCAGCCCCTTCCTTCCAGCTGTACTTTCCCTATAGCTCTTGAGTTCCTTTGTCTTGGAGAAAGATCTGTCACCCTCCTTCATGTGATCTTTTAGTTCACTCTTTATTTAACTGTGTTTCTCATATAAGAACAACTAGATTATATTTATGCTTGGGTGTGTAGTAAGACTTGTGTTCCCCATCAGTTTTGTATGAGAATTTCACTTTGCTCTAGAAATAACTTTGGCCATCTGTTTTTAGTTGTTATTGCTGTTGCTTGCTTGCTTTTGGTTTTCTTTTTGCCTAGAGTAACACCATCAATTTTTCTGAGGGTCATGGGATCTAATTTAAAGGTAAAACTTAGTATCTAAATTTAGTACCACAAATACTCTACTATACGGCATTCAGATTAAGCAATACGATAAAAACTACTTTTATACATTAAAAACTCTAAAGACATTTTAACTTTTAACACATAGTGACTGAAAAATTTCTAAACTTTCAGTAAAAATTTTTCTACCACTGAGATTTTTAAAGCATTAAAAAGCAGCTGTCCAGCAGTTCCAAGTGTGAAAGCAGGTTGTAAAGAGCTTTGGAGAACCACTGCAGCCATTCATACATGAAATTTGAGGAGGCTTTTGTGGGCTGGATGTAGCAGGTAATTAATTTGGGAAAATTCCAGGGGTTAAGACCAGATGATTCGCTCCACTTCTGGTGGACCTGCGGTTGCAGATAAATGGTTGAGAAGTTTTATTTGTTGACATTGTCAGAAACTTATATAAGTGTTCTGCTGCCCAAGAGGAAAACTGGAAGAAAAACTGGATGACGAGTTAAATTTCACACCCCAATAGCTTGGTTTGCATTTTGTAATGTTGATCCTTCTCACGGACAATTGTTTCACATAAGATGAAAAAAATTTCTTGCCAGAGAGACAGACATTTGTTATCACAGAGCTTTAATGAGCCTGGTGGTGTCAGGTAAATAATGCCTAATGTATCATGTTCTTGAAAAGCAGTTCTTAATCTGAATCTTTAACATAAAAGCTGAAAACTATTCTTTCTTGGGGGGAAGAAAAGCATTAACTTCCAAATGCTAATGATTTAATGTCTGCAATGGTGAGATATGAAGTAAAATATTGCTAAACTTCTTGAAAACAATGTGTGCTTGTAAAAAGCTAAATATGCCAATATATCTCTACATATACATACTACAACTATACTAAGATTTAGCTTACACAAATAGGTATGATAAACTTTTGAATTTCTCCTAATAATTTTATTAGAAAGATACTGCATGTTCCAATGTCACATTTTCTAAGAAATTTGTTTAGAAGCTGCAATTAAATAATTCAGAAATAATTAATTCAGAAGACAACCCATTAAATCATAACCCTCCCTACAGGTTAACTTGGTGCCGAATGTATTGTTTAATTTATCATTCTTAGTAATTTTAGACGCCCTCAAGGCAGGGAATGAAGTAATAATAAATAGGGAATAGTGGATAATTAGAGAAGGAAATGTGGAACAAAATTACTAAGGGCTTTAGGTGAAGTTCATTATTACTATTTAATAGTGCCCAAGAGCATCTATCAAATTATGGATCAAGTTTTAAAGTGGGCTGAATGAAATCCTTATGGAGAAGTTTTCTACTCCTTGCCTCAGAACTGAACTAAAATGTTATAAAATAGCCTCAAAATCTCCTTCACAAATCATATTTTGTTCAAGATCTCTTGAGAATAACTTAGACACTATATATGTATTTTTTAAATTGTAGCAAATGTACGTCTTAAGAGAGAAAATGAGAAGGAGGTCCATTTCTCTGTCAAAAACAAAACAAAACAAAAAAACCCAAAACCAGAAAGTGTGAGGGTGGCAGCATCCTCCTCATCTGAGGCTGCTTGGCAGGGCTGCGTGGCCCACAGACTGAGACCATTACGTGATGAAGCAGTAAGACACTGCGTAGCACTGAGGTGACTGGATAAGTGACAGGCCATAGTGCAAGCCTCAGGCCATTTAATGCAGCAGGAAATCTTGCCTTTCTAACAGTGCAGATTTTCTCTTTCATTTGGTTCACCCTAGAGCATCATATTTCCATTATTAAACTTTAAAAAGTATACATGTATAATTTATTTGTTTTTCTTTTTTTCTTTCATTACCATAGTCATGATTGTGCAACCTTCGAATGCAAACCAATCAGTGGGTTGCAAAGTTTTGCCTCAGTTTTTTTTCCCCTTCTTTTTTTATAGTAAAGCTAGTTTATGTAGGTAATGAGTTAGAGATGTGTGGGGCAAATCTGAAAATTGTGGTCAGCAGAAGCACAGTGCGTTACGCCAGTTTATCCACCTTTGCTACATGCTAAATGACATTGTTGAAAAGTTGATAAGGATACATAATGTTTATATTAATATCAGTAATGCTCTGAAACTCTAAAACATTTGCATCTTATCTAATGCAAGTTAAATATAAAGAAATAAGAAGCTTTAAATTTCTAATATAACAAGTATATTATAATACATATTTACTTTTAAAAGATGTTCATGACAGTGGTTATATAGTTGTTGTCTATCTTTAGAAAATATATTTTTGTTACTTTGTCATAATCCTAGGGTTTGAGGACCTGGATGCTAAAAAGTAGAAAGAAAAAAAAAATGTACTGACTTTTTCTAGTATAAATTCTCAAGGCTAAATAATTCACTATTAGGAATCACATATTAGCTGGTAATAAACATTTTTAGCTGAATGTGATTCAATGACTATTTGTGAAATATGAAGAATGGACTGCACCATGTGCTAAGAAATGGAAATGTACAGCAAGCAAGTCTTATGCCCACAGCTATTCAACTTAGTCAGATAAAGCATATGCATACCCAGTAATCTATATACTATATTACAAGGAATAAAGTTTATCATGGAAAAATAGGTAGGACAGGAAAATGTTTTATTGAAGAGTGAATATTTGAGCTAGACCTTAGAGTACTTGATTTATTTTTCCTCATTGAGAGAGAATGAGAGAATATCTTTAAGAAAGAAAGAAAGAAAAACATAATATCAAAAAAGACCCAAATAATCTGTGGTAGTGGTGAATACTACAGTATGTGGAGTACAGGTACAAATTCAGTAGTAATTCAATTTATTGAGAAATAAATAGCAATGATACAGTTTCAAAACCAATTAATAGGACATTTTCCATAATTAATAACATCACATTTTGTTATCTTCTTAGTGTTATTTGTAGTATAAGATGCAGATATGATATCCTGTCCACAAACACTATTAGAACAAATCTTTCTATTAATTGAATTAAGAGAAAGTAGCTGTATAGCTATCCTATGTTGAATATACAGATACAAAATGGTCATTCATTTGTATCCTCATTTTTTGTTTAGTTTTGTCAGAGAAGGGTATTCCATTGTCATTTAACTTTTGCAGGTGCATGAATTCAGCAAAATATTAGAATATAGTCCAGTAGTCTATAATAGTAGTGGGTTGTATCAGAGGTTGTTGACTTGAGCCTTTTACAGCTCAGGATATTAATATGGCTTTACTTTTAATATGTTTTTATATTTTTCTGCTGGATGGTTAAGAGCAAGAAAAAGCAAGAACTAGATAACAAGAAATGCAACTTTTATATCTGATGAGGTCAGTCAAGTCCCTTCAGGATTTATCCTGAAACCCTGTACTGCTCTTTGTAGATGCTTTGTCAGTGTGAGCCATGTGGAGTAGTAATAAATTTAATGATGGGAATATGCGTGCTGTATATGAACATTTGACAATTTAGTGCTAAAACTGTTAAAAAGGTTTCCACTCATAACCTGAAACTGTAGGATTATTTTCAGGACAAAAGACCAAGAGTCCACAACTTTTAAAAAAATAATCATGAGTTATTTAACAACAGCCCTGAAGTCTGGCTGCAAGGGCCTCCAATTTGAGAATGGCAAACATGGTATCAAATGCTCAGAGAAAAAAGATGTGCCTAAGCCAGACTGAAGAACAGAAACAGGAAATCTGGGAAGCTTTTGATCTTTTTGATGCAGATGGGCCTAGGACCTTCGATGTAAAGGAACTGAAGGGCAATGAGAGTCCTGTGCTTTGAGCTCAAGAAATCAAGAAAATGATAAGTGAAATTTATAAGGAGGACACAGGCCAAATGCACTTCAGTGACTTTCTGACCGTGATGACTCAGGAAAAGTCTGAGAAAGATACCAAGGAAGAAATCTTGAAGGCTTTCAAGCTCTTCGATGATGATGGAAATGGGACAACATCGTTCAGAAACCTGAAGAGCATAGCCAAGGAGCCGGGCAAGAACCGGACTAATGGGGAGCTTCGGGAGACAACTGATGAAGCCAACCGAGAAGGGGACAGTGAGGCTGACAAGAAGGAGTTCCTGCGCCATGGAAAAGACCAGCTTCTAGTGAGACCCGTGTTGTGCCTCCTGCTGCAAGCACGTGGGACTAGAGTAGTGCCTGCTCACCTATGAAGTTCAGCTCCCCATTTCTCTGTAGAACTTCAGCCATGGCCTTGAATCTGAATTGGACTTCTGGAAGTGTTTTTAATATTAAAACTCTTTGCAAAACAGAGAATGAAATTATGATGTGTGTAAAATTATAGAAGTAAAAGACAAAAATTGCATTAAAAGAGCTAGGGGAATAAAATATAAATAAACAGATTCAAATGTCATTATAGTTTGAATTAGATTGATGATAAGAAAAATTTGAGACTCAAGTGCTGGGGCTTGATTCTGTCTGCTGTACTGTCCACTCCCCCAGGGTGCACAGAGATAGCGAGTAATCTCAGCATTTGGGAGACTGAAAACAAGAGGACTACTAGAAGTCTGATTTTCGCAGTGAGACCTGGTAGACTCTGTACTAAATACATCAAAAAAGAAAAATCTGAGCTGAGGAAATAGGATTTTTGAGCAGCAAAAATACAGCTATATGATACATGATAGTGCATTTTCAAGACAGTTATAAGAGTTAGAAACGAATTTATAGAATCTGCACATGGATTAATTGTGCATCAGAAGTTATGGGTGATGAATGTATGGGGCAAAAAAAAATCTTGAAATATTGGAATTGTATCCCTCCTTGGACTGACATACTATTTACTGTGATAGAGAACACTAAATTACAAATTAGCATCACTAGAAGGGGTGTAAATAGTGGATTTTAAAAATGATAATGTGAAGAGTACTTGCTTATAAATATGGCAAGTAAATGTTTAATTGATTTTGAATATAGAGCATGCAATATGAGATTCTATTTATAAACAAGCTGGGTGTATGTTAAAGATCACAGGACTGAAAAAGTCATTTAGAACATTTAGAAGAAAGAATGCACTGAACATACAACCTGAGGTATCCAAATTTCAGAGAATGAGCAAAGAAAAAAATATTAAGAAACGGAGATATGTTCATGAGTAATTGAAGCCAAGAAAATAAATTCTGTATGAAAGGATGGCCCAACTTTTCAAAAAATGATAGTCTGAGTGAGAAATTTTAAGGTGAGGAAACTATAAATAATAATTTAAAACTAGTAAAGTTTGGCTGATGAAAGCTGAATTAAAATATGTAGATAAAAATGAGACAGTCAAGACATCAAAAGTCAGTAATGTGCTCCAAGCTTCTGGCTAAGATGAGAACTGCAAAAGAAAGAAGTAGAGAGAAGGACCAGCCATGCACACAGAATGCTCCCTCCAGGAACGCAAGGCCAACTGGGATGAGACAGAAATATTAAACTAATTTGTGGTAGCATTCATCGTTATAGCATGGTGCATTTACACGAACTTTAGGTTGGAGGACACGGTAAGTGTGTCCATCCAAATGGCCTTCTTCATTTTCTTGACAGAACCGGGGATTGAACTCAGGCCCTTGCACTTGCTAGGCTTGCTTATTCTACTGAACTATCTCCCCAGCTCCTAAATGGGCTTCTCCTATGCTCTGCTTTGCTCTCCCTACCCCCAAAGTAAGGTGAAACTGTGGAACAAACCCTGAGGGAAAAGTTGGGTGTGAACTGTTAGACATTTTACTCCAAACTGATGCTTGGCCCTAATTAAAAAAAAAAAAAAGGGAAGAATTCCATGTTATGACAACCTAGGAATACATTAGCACCACGCAATTGTGAACTAGAGCAAAGACTAGATGAAAGAAATATTGTTCACTGTACATATCCATTCCTCTGTCCTTACACAACATTACATTCTTTTAGTCACTAGTCACAAATTTGAAAGGCAGGCAGATAGCTCAGCAAATTACAGCACCTCCTTAGGCAGATACACAGGTCAGAGGTTCAATTCCCAGCATGCTGTGCCCAACTCACCCCCCAGGGTGCACTGAGAAGCAATTGAGACAGCATGGTAACATATGCCTATAATCCCAGCTCGTGGGAGGCTGTAAACAGGAGAATCACTACAAGTCTGAGCTGAGTAGTGAGACCCTGTAGACCTTGTAGACCCTGCACTAAATATAAAGAGCAAACCAAAACAAAAAACAAACATGAGTTAATTATACTCTTTACTTTATTTATTGATTGAGTTACTTACTTAACTTTTGTCTCTTGGAGACAGTGTCTCACTGTACAGTTGAGGCTGGCCTTGAGCTGACTATCCTCAAATGCACAGTGATCCACCTGCCTCAGCCTCCAAGGGCTGGGATTATAGGTATGTACCACCGCTCTTCTCTAATTATATATTTTAGAAGAAAAGAGTAAGTGTCTGTCCTGCCTATTCTGAGGCAACTTCTATAAGCTGTCTAGAAAACACTAGTTTTCTTTAAGTCTTACAATTCCCAATGAGGACATCAGAAAATCTACTACCCACCAAGGATTAGTAATATATTAAATAAAGGTCAATATCCATGATTTGATTTATCTCTTGTCCTATTCAGTTGACCTAGGCTCCATCCCTATATTTTATTTTGATAACTTTCTCCACTCTTTTTTTAGAACAAGTCTGCCATGACAATCTACATAAATTGTCCATTTGCTGCAATGATTTATAGTAAGTCACGGTAACACTTCATTGCATATAAAGCAGCAATATATATTGCAGTTTTTGAGATGTTTATTCTTTAAATTACTTTGTTTGTGTCTTCCTGTGCTTGTCAAAATTTGAGTAATATAAATTATGCTTTAGTATAATGCAACACACTATAATATGACATACTTTAATTTTCTTTAAAAATGATTGAGCTTTTTATGTATGTTAATATTTTCCCACACCTTAAGAAAATTTTAATGTATGTTAAAAACAAAAAAGTTTACAAGTACAGAGAATTTTCAAGATTTTAATGGGTTAAAAATATAATAAGAATGTCCAGTAGCAAACTACTCTTTAGAATAGAAAAATATCTTCTTCACAGTAACAGAAAAGTCACAGAAAGTAGGAGTGCAAGAGCATAGGTGTTGGCTCGGGAGACAGCTCAGTGGAATAAGCGCTTCCCTGGCAAGCACAAGGGCCTGAGTTCAATCCCCAGTTCCGCAAAAAAAAAAAAAAAAAAAAAAAAAAAATTACTTTGCCGGGCATGGTAGTGCAAGCCTGTAATCCCAGGACTTGGGAGGCTGAGGCAGGAGGATTGTTGTGAGTTTGAGACCAGCTTGAGCTACAAAGTGAGCTTAAGGCCAGCCTGAACTGCATAGTGAGACCCTGTCTCAAAAAAGAAAAAAAAGAGTGTAGCTGCTTACACAAGCATGTAACTTACAAAGTAGAAATAGCCAATAAGAGTATGAAGAAATGCTCAAAGCAATTGACATTTAAAATGCAGATTAAAGCAATATCAGAACATCATTTCTATTACTGTGTTAGTGTCAAAATTTAATACTTGAAAATTCCATGCCTTGATGGATATATTTTCTGTAATTGTACAATCCTCCTATTTGTGGGAATACCTTTGAGAATCCACTGGAGTGTTCTACATTTGTTTAATTATTACCTCCCTTTATGGCCAAGAAAAAGCAAAATATAAAACAGCTGTCATTTTAAGTAGTAATGTGATTGTTATCTTGTGTTCTTCAACAAGGATCAAATATATGAAAATATCTCAAGTTTTCAAAAATTCAAATGAGAATAATTACTGATGCATACTTAATAGGGATGAAAATTATTTATTTATTTATTCTGTGGAATAAATTCTAAAGATTTAAGCAATTCGAGGCAATTTATATATTTATAAATAGTAGGCCGTGAAATCTTGCAACTGTCATAGTACAATCACTGAGGGATAAAGTACTGAGTGAAAACAGGTGCCCCCTATTACACACTTACATTTCTTAGTATATTTTTTTCCTGTTTGTCTCTGATTTTCACTTTGATAATTATATATTATCTTTATGATTTTAATTTCTTTTTTATTGTCTCCCTAATGAAATCTAAGTTAGCCTCCGTGGTACATTACTTCTATGCATGCCTCATGAAAACCCCAGATGCACTGGTCTTGAACAAAACCTCTGCTTTCCTTACTGAGATAGAAGTAGACATTCTTGTCAGTGTGTGATACGCTTAAGGCAGGCAAAAAATGCATCTGGAATCAAAGGCAGGATCACAGGGATCCAGACTACACCAGAGACTGGACATGACAAGATGATGACAACTCAAGCAGGGTCCAGTGGAACGATGTAAAATCAAAGTGGTAATTAATTTCACTAGACAAAGCCTGCTGCAATAATCAGAGGATGGAGTGAAGCCCCTGTTTTCCTTTGAGAGGTAAGGATAGGAAATGAAAGTGGTAAGAGACAATGAAACAGTCCAGACGTGTAAGAAAAAATGTACCATTCTGCAGATAACTTCTTGGTATGAATTCTGATTTATTTTAATGAATTTCTTTTGATAATTTCAGTCAATTGCTTAATCTTCTGAAGCTCTGGTACCTCTGAAAACCAGTCCATAAGTGTCTGATTATATAATAACATTTTTCTGAATTAACAAAGATTTTGAAAATATTATTTCTTTTATCGCCCACATTAACTAAAGGAGTTGGGCCAGCTTCACATTATTGTTATTAACCTCAAACAGTATTTGAAAGCATAAAATAAAAAAGATTATTAAATTAACAAGAGAGAAGAATAAATGAAAACTTAATTATTTTGATTCCAAACAGCTTGCCATGTCCACATTGCACTCTAGTACTATCATAAAACTGGTAGTAATGGGTACTAAAAAATGTCACTCATTTGCATTGCAGGCTAAGACAGAAACACATGATCACCACTGAATCGACGACTCCTAACAATAAGTGTGACTTTCTCTGGAGAATTTAAATGACACTATGATGGTCTTTGCTTTTAAAAATCGTTTTGGCTCTAGGCAGAGCAGTTGTAGAATTATTAACTGTGGGACAAGTAAAAGGTACATGATGGTAACGTGGCATCCTTTCTTTTTAAACAAAGAAAAAATTCTTGTTTGGCTCTTTCAGTTGATCTCATGGAAGCTGAGAATAGGGCAGTAGATATTAGAAAGTGTGGCAAGTAGAGAGGATGGGAAGGAGGTATGCAGTTGCAGTCGTATAGGGGCGAATGCCAGGATGCTGACATAGGGGGGTGGCTGGGGCAACAGTGCTGTGGAAGTGGAAAAAAATGAAGAAGAAAAAGACTTTCCAAATTTTCAAATAAATTAGACATATTTCATTTAAATTAGAAATGTTGAATCTAATTTGAACATCATACAGCTTACTTGTGTATAAGGACATCACGTAGTATTCCATAAATATGTGCAATTTTTATTTTATGAAAAAGTGAAAGAAAATTGCACAACAAAATAAGAGAATAGCAATGGTTTGTACACTGTGCACAATTAGCTTTACAGTCGTTTGTTTTCAGAGATCTAGACATCGACAAAATGATAATCTCTTACAAAGAAGAAATGAACAGATAACAGCACAAAACTTTGCTTGCAATGAATTGAGAATAATTAGCAGCAGAAGTAAAATAAAGTAGCAAATATACTAAAATATTTTTCAAACGATGGAATAAGTATTTTGGGGAATTGTTCTAATGCATAAATTAAAGACGTTTTATGGCTTCTTAACATGAGTGAGAAAAATGAAACTGATAAGTAAATTCTAAGCAGAAGACATGATAAAGATATATTTAGAAATACCAGGATATTAGAAAGCAAAATAATTTATGTGTAACAAATAGACTCTGAAGAAGGACCCTGTGAGATTTTTTAATTAGGGGAGGGTGAAAGAGTGGTACTGACCAAAACTGAAAAAATAAAGCAAACAAAAGAAAAAACGAACACAAAGAAACAAAGAAAAAATATAAAATGGAGAAATAGTAAAGAAGAAAAGAAATACAGGGGCTGAGGATATAGCTCAGCACCATAAGCACCTGCCTGGTAAGCTCAACATCCAGAGTTCAATCCCTGGTACCACAAAAAAAAAAAAAAAAAAAAAAAAAGGACTACAGAAAGAAAAGTATCTGATAAGGGATTCTTCCTCAGTGCAAAAAAAATGATATGTCCCTCCTGACCCAGGAAAAGCAGATGAAGACACTCATTAAAATATTTTTGAAAGTTGATATTTTCACGTCTTACAGCCTTGTCTTACCATGGCTTCATTTACATTAACAATACCGTGGCGGGGCACGCTGAGTGTGGGGCATGCGCCTGCACCCCACCACACTGCAGGCTGAGGCTGGGGCAGAGTAAGCGTGAGGACAGTAGGGGCTTGTGACAGATTCCTAAGACTGCCCTGAAACTCGGCAAAGGTAAAGCAGAATGTGTCTCAGGAAAAACTGTGCATAGATAGCTAGAGTCTGGACTCCATTTGAAAATGGGGGAATACCTATTAAGTTAAACTGAATATTGCCTTCTTAATGAAGTTTCCACTTCACAGTGTAAAAGTAAATAAAATTGGGCACAATGATAGCATGATAATATACTGAATTCAGTACATTTTGTTTACTGAGTTTATGCACATGAACTGTGAGAAATTTTACTGTAATTTATGTGCATACATATCAGGAAATTTGCTAATTTTATGAATTTTAAATTTGAATTTAACATACACCAATGTTAAATAAACACATATGTACACACATATTTATAATAAGCCGATATGAGTTAAATATATAGATAGTGAAACTCAAAATAGATGAAAGATGTTGGTTATTGGAGGCCTCTCTGAAAAATATCTTTCTCTCCAGCCTCTTTTGCTCCCTCTCCCTATCCATTTCCCTCTCCATCTCCCCCTTCTGGCTTTCACCTTTTGTCTGCCATGTACTTTCACCATATTTCTGTCTTAAAGCCAGTACGCCATGGGCTGCATCCACTGAACTGTGGGTCAGACTAAGCTCTTCTTCCTTTATATTTTGAGAGGGGGCCATTGTTTTCCAGTCATTGGAAAACTGTCTAGTACTACCATAATGAATGTCAGAATGGAATTTTTGCTTTGACAAAAATGTAATTTGTTTTTTCTTCTATTTTACATAGCGTTTAGGATCTTTTTAAAATACTTGTCATAAGGAACAGTGAGATAACTCAGTGGACTAAGAACCTGTGTAGGCAAGTGCAGGGACCTAGGTTCAATGCCCAGCACACATGCCACACAGGCCCCATCCCTGAGCACACTGAGCTGGCGGCCAGAATGAGGCATGGTGGTGCATGCCCACAATCCCAGTGCTGGAAAGGCTAACATGTACAGGAGATCACTAGGAGTCTGAGCTTGACAGTGAGACTCTGAACCAAACACAAAATATTAAAAAAAAGAAACATGTCTTAATTTTAATAACTTTCCTTACAGTTCACCCACTTTGTGCAGGACCATTGCATGCTTACTGTATGCTTTTGCAGACTTAGACACAAGCAGTACATAACACAGGAGATATTACCTTGGCTCATAGTTTAGGAGCCTTAGCCCATGGGTGGCTGCTTCTAGGGCAGAGACTTCATGATGGAAGCATATTATCAACACAGGTTGCTGGCTTACAGCATGGGTGTTGGGAAGCACAGGAGAGTGCCAGAAGAGAACACTCACCAAAGGTGTGGGCCCTGTGGCCACCCCCAGCTGGGTCCCACCTTTTCACATACAGCACATTTAACAATGACATCAGGAGAGATTAAGTAGTCCAATGTGTTCACTATCATATCCACTTTTTTTCTCACTATACACTGGAACTCATGCCTCAGAAATTGCATTTCTGTGAAATCAACCACCTATGTATCAAAACATTAGCACTTGCCAGCATCTTTTCCCTTTCAGTAGGAGACTTCCTTAAATCATTCATGTTACCTCAGTAGAGCACTAGATAACCTGGCATTCACTTTCAACAATACGTATGTTTCCATCTTTCCTATATTTTCAAATAATGATCGTTCCCAAGATCTCAACCTTCCTCTGCTCTATTATCACAACTTTGCCACCATTCTGGTCCTTAGATCTCAAACTGTTTCCTTGGAGAAACTTCAAATGTGAAATTTTTATTTTCTGACTGAAATACATGGGGCATCTTCTTATTTTTCAATATATTAGGAGCTGAATGGACTTTGAAGTATAAATATGTTTCTCTCTTATTGATTTATGAAGATAGAAATAATATTTAACCTCTCAGCCCAGTTTTACTCAAATATAAAATGAAAGAAAATGCCACTAATATCAGATTTTGTTTCAAGACAGTGTTCCTCCTTTAACTCTTAGTATACTCTTCTGTGTTCTGCAATAAGCAGTTGATAATTAATCACACTTTTCTTCCTCTTGAAAGTACACTAGACAAGTTAGAAATACTGCTCTTCAGACACCTTTGGCTAACCCAACAGATGGAATTATATTCATCTGTATTTGTGTCATGTGTTATTATCCAGAGAAAGAGAGTAATTCCTTTATCGCACCAAAAAAATAGAAAAAAGCAAAAATCCCCTTTATCGTATGACTGTTATTAAAATGATTTTTTGTTTCAGTTATGTTTATTTTATTTGTTGCCTATGGAAGAAGAGTATCACTGAGATAGCATTCTATGATTTTATTATCACACTGATTTATGGTCCTAGAAAAACAGTGTTAATAATTAGCTTGAACCAAGAAGACTGTGCCTAGGCGAATGTGCAATCCTGTGAGCAAAAATTGCACTGCAGAGATATCGGGTGACTTTGGTGATCTACATAGATAATCATATGTTAGCATTTTCTTATGTTTAATTATTACAAAAGTGAATAAATTAATAACACAATACACATCTGAAGTTACTCCTCAGCCTGATATCTAGTTATTGAAATTATCACTTAATTATTACTTAAAGATTTAAAGGGAAAATATTGTACTGTTACATATTTAATAACTAAGGAAATTGTCACATGAAAATAAAAGTACTGTTATTCGTAATTTGTTATAATTGAAGCAAGAGAAATTGAATATAGAAAACAAACATATTGCTTTGTTTTTTATGGGGGATACATTCAGTAAAGCTGGATATATCCTCTACCAATTTTTATATGATCGTATATGCAATTGAACTCTCTCTATATAGCTGAATTTCTAATATTTATATCTTTTGAAGATTTAGTAGGATAAAAATTGCCAACATCAATCTTTGGGGTTAACATACTCCTTTACTTGATAATTCCTAGCAGTTACTTCATTTTATAAAGCAGTTCATGCTATAAGTTTTTTTTTTATATTGCCACATAATTATAAGCAAAAAAGCAGAAGACTTCTTGTGACTAGCTAGATATACAACTCTAAATGCATCCTCTGCTTCTGCAAAGTGTATTTTTCCAATATGTTCTTCAGTGACTAAAGCTGAAAATAGCAAGATAACAGATTTTTTTTTTTATTTTACATTGTCACATTTGATCACTTCTGTTTGAAGCCTTAACTGAAGCTCTGACATACATATAAATAATTATTGTTGTTTCTACTTAAAAGTAAGAAAATGTCAAAGTCTTTTTCCTTTCTTCAAAATAAAAATGTATTTCATTCTTTTTGGCCGTGTTTCGATATGAAAGGTGTAATACGCTATTGTCTGTGTGAGGAACAGAAAATCCTGCTCAGCACAGGAAGAAGAAATGCCTGTTGAAATCCTCTATTAGGACAACTTACCTTTGAAATGATTTAGGATTCTTGTCATTTAATAGTCACACTGGAAATGAAGATCAGCCCCAATCAGTCAAAATAATATATTGATGTATTAGCAAAACTATAAGATAGGAGTGGGTTGCTGCAATTACATGCATGTGTGAAACATAACGTTGGGAAATTTAAATATTTTTCACTGTTTATTTTTAAAAGAATTCTTCTGATTGTCATGCTGTGCAGAACTAAGAATTAGTCAAAGTAATTACATCCTAGGTACAAGTATTAGACTTTTAATTGGAAAAAATGCTATAGAAACATATATACATATATGTTTCAATACATATAACTATATAGTTAGTTTTCATTTAGACTGATTATATGGTTTATAGACGATTTACTTTATTGCAGTTGAGGAAGAATAAAAAGCAAAGCTCCATCCAATAAAGCTGTATGCTACATACAAGGAAGCCTACATGAAACTGCAAAATAAGGATCTTGTCAATTGGTAATGAGAAAATAATCAATTATATTTCAAGAACACACAATATAGATAAATGGACTGTGGAATCCCACAGCAATGTGCATAGTTATATGTTCACTGCTAAAATGTGATCTATAAAAGGTTTTTATATACTTCGCTATAATTTACTAGTTGATTACATGATTCCAATTTTACTATACACTAGTATTCTTTTTCTTTTATTAATATGATGTACACAGAAATGTATGTGAAAAGATTTTACTGTTTAAAAGTCAGTAGGATTGTTTACAATATAAGCTTCTAATATACATGTCATCACTGATCCTAACATATTTTTCCACTCTAATACATTGTAATATACACTTACCAGTACGAACACCAAAACTGTTGACACAGAATCAATAAAATGAGAGACATTAGCAATTTCATTGCTTTGGGAAATTCTCAAAGTATATATTACTACAAAGGAGTTTATGCCTCCACTTTATACAATACACGGAATGTTTGTATGATTTGTAGATGCCTACTTTTATATGAAAACCACTTAGCTGTGTAGTTCTCAGTGTCAATGTTAGGGTATGTGACATTCAGTGTTAGCTTTGCTCAGTATCCAAGCATGCAAATCTCAGATTCCACAACAGGAACAGCATTTATAAGGCACTATCCTGCGGTATATCTATTTGGATTTAATAATTTCTATAAAACAGAAGAAAAACAGTTAAATACCTAACAACTCAAATACTTGTTTAAAAGCCTATAATTTATTTATTCTGAATGGATAAAATTTACTTATTTTCAAATGTTCCAAAGATAAGCATATAGCTATTTGTAGGAGAAACCAGAAATAGAGAATTTCCTAGCTGAATATACTGATAGATGCATTTTCATATATAAATCGTGAAAGGCAATACAGAAAACTCGCTGGAGTACATAACAAATATATGTAATTTCCATATATTTTAATTATTTAAAATATACACTTTCATTCAATAAAATAAAATGTTTTCATGATGTATCATCTATCTATCAATAAACAGTCGATCACCTATCATCTCTTTTCACATCACTGAAAGGAATTAAGGTCTTTGCTTGCATCAAAAAGAGGCTGACTTCTAGGAGGTTCTTATTTCAAAATTATTCATCTTAATGTGCTCAAGAATGCATATACAGACACAAAACCACTTAATCTGCTAATCAAGTCAGATTAATTATGCTACAAAATAATTATTGAATTTCTATTCTATCGATATTTGTGGGGTATCCCTTGCTTATTAAGTAAAAATGTGATCTTATCTCTAGAACATACCAATGTTAAGAGTCTCTGAGGCACTTTTTTATACTGTTATATTTCAAAATTAATGATCATTCAGCTTGGTTGGATATAATCAATATTTCAATGGTCACATAAAGTGTAGGTCAAATTTTAAATTCAGTTATATTGCAAAATCAAAAAGTGTATTTTACCTAGATATTTTAAGTATATTTTACAATGTACAGAACAAAGTCCTTGAAATAAGGATGGTTCCATCCTTTCAATCTTATAGAAAATGATATTAGACTCATTTTGTGGATGAGATTCCAAATTGCATAGCCACTTTGAGTATACTCATTTACTGCCACATACAAGCTTTGGAATTTTGTATTTCATGAGAAATTTTATCAAATCATGGAAAACTGAAAGAATATAATTTTATCAAGGCATCATTTTAATATTTAAACGCAAAATTATCAACAAAGTGTTTATGTTAAAATTTCGATACATGTTTAGTGTTCTGTTATTGAGTTGTTTAATAATTACTCTGTTGTCTATAACCTGTTTGGCTCAGTTTCACCACTTCCTGAAATTGGCCAAAAATTTTGTCATCTGTATCTAAGGCAAGACAAAGTTTTCTTCATTTTTTTAAAATGTAAAATAAATGTTTAGTTTTAAAAGTAGCTATTCAAAATATTTATGTTTGAATAACAAATAATTGCCTTACAGCAAATAATAATTGTGTTACATTATTTTTTAAAGATATATTCTTTGGGCCACGCCAGATAGTTCGGCAGACTGAAGTGAACCAGGGTTCATTCCTCCATGTGCCATGCTGGCCTCACCCGCAGGGCGCACTGAGAGACGACTGAAAGCAGGGGTGGCGGTGCGTGCGGAAATACCCGCAGCTGAGAGACTAAACAATGATGAACCACTGTGAGGTCCATTTGTGTAGAGAAACCCTGTAGACTCTGTACTAAAATATATTTCAAAATCTATCTATTTGTCTATCTATTTAGATAGTCAGACAGATTCTTCAGGCCAGTGAGATAGCTCCGTGCACTGAACACTTGCCTAGGCAGGCACAGGGACCTGGTTCGAGCCCAGGTACTGTATACCACACTGGCCCCACTCCCAGTGTGCGGTATGCTGAGCCAGCCATCGAGACCAGGTGTGGTGTCGCATGCCCGTAATCTCAGCACTAGGGAGCCTGACAACAGGAGGATCGCTGTGAGCTGGAGCTGCCTAATGAGACCCTGTATCAAATGCATTTTTTTTGTCTTTTTTTTTTTTTTTTTTTTTTGAGACAGGGTCTCACTGTGCAGTTCAGGCTAGCCTTAAGCTCACTTTGTAGCTCAGGCTGGTCTCGAACTCACAGTAATCCTCCTGCCTCAGCCTCCCTAGTGCTGGGATTACAGGCATGCGCCACCACGCCCGGCACTCAAATGCATTTTTAAAACAAGTAAATTGCTTTTTACATTTTTTTCAAAAAAGTAAAGCAGTCATTTAGAATAACTAAACTATAGCAAAAAATGTATATTTTCTTTGGAAAAATATAAATATTATAAATTTAATCATAAAAAGTACCATTATTTAGTAGATTACTACTTCATTAGGATATCTTATGAAATGAATCCATTAGTTTTAAAGTTTTCCTAAGAATAATAAATAAGACAGGTCTTGGGAGATAGTTTGGCAGTTTAAGTGCCTGCTGGCAAGTGCAAGGACTCAGGTTCAATGTCCTGTACCTCATTGTGTGCCAGTTCTGCACAGGGCAGGACACCAAAAACAGGCATGGTCACACATACCTGCAACCACAATACTGGGAAGGCTAGACAGGAGAACCACACCAGTCCAAGCTGCTTAGTAAGACCCTGAGCAAAAAAATAAACAAATAAATAAACAATTTAAAAATAAATAAGACAAAGAAGTAGGAAGAGCTTTGATATTTTTAATATTTAATCTGTGACTCATTTAAATTACTAATTATTGATCAATGAATAACTTGACAGATATATTGTTAATAACTCATAGAAGCTTATACAAAGCACAATAAAAATCATTTTCAAAATTCAGAAATGGTATGTATTTTTCATTTATTAAACATGATTCTTCCAGCATAAAGAGACAAATAGAAAGTTACTTTGCAACATTCAACATTCTGACACCATTACATAACATCATTTTTGTAATAAAAATGCACAAAGCTTGTATAAATGCATTCACATTTTAAATATTTCTAAGTATAAAGGCATTTTGTGCCTGTTGCTGCTACTTAGAGTATACTAGAATTCATTAAGTATCCAATTCTAATTTAAGGTATGTCAGAACTGACATTCCACGCCCTTTTATTTTATATAGATTCCAAACCAAGACGTTACCTGACATTTAACTTTTTTGGCACTTAGATGATCTATTGTATAATTTACTGTATAACTTATAGCATCTAGATTTTATTTAATAAAAATTTAAATTTAAACCATTATTAAAATATGGGGCACCTTGATTGACATTGCAGTTTCATTTAAAATATGATGACATGGGATTGTTTCTTGTAAAATTTCCTTATTTTACTTCTTAAGTGTCTATATTTGTGAATTGCAAAGCATGATTTTTTTCATTATTATAATGATCATCTGCATTAGTTAATAATTAAAGCTCTATTACTATTTGCTGTGAAGTCGCTGACACCTAGCAAATTCTCTACTATTTGTAAAATTGCAGCATTGTGTTAAAATCTTTCTCTGTCATCAAAATTACCTTACAAAATTTTCAGGTTCATTTTCTACTCTTTGTTGATTAGAGTCGATTTACATGGCTCTGTTTTGGAGATCTCAATGTGATATTTGGAGTTACTGTTCTATTTGTTGGCAGGTGCCTTCTCAGTGGAGCTTTTAACTGCTCACTGACAGACTTTCTTAGGGTGAGCTCTAAAGCGGGTACGTTGCCACTGTCTCAGGTTAATGATCTGGCTTCTTTCTACTTATTATTTTTCTGTTTTTCCTTAATATACAAAATATTTTCAAAATGCTAATTCTGAATGTTAATAAATATAGTAAAGTGACTTAATAAGTTAATCTGAGAATGCCAACAAAAAATCATGAAAATACATCTTTACCGTTCAAACTTCAAAAATTGCCATATTTTTCAGGGAATTTTGCTTTATGCTGAAAATATATCATCACTTTACCAAAAGTAAGGAAATATAAATCTCAGCCAGAGCAATTAAATAAATGAAATACTAAAACACAGTTTGGTGGCTAGTGAGATGTGCTAAGCACGTACTTAGGCAAGCCCAAGGATCAGGGTTCAATTCTTGGTACCACATGCTGTGCTGACCCTGCCCCAGGCATGTTGAGCTGGCCACAGAGACCAGGTGTGGTGGTGCATGCCTATAATCCCAATACTGGGAGGCTGAGACAGGAGGATCACTATGAGTCCAAACTGTGTAGTAATACTCTTTACCAAATAGACACACAAACACACACAGACACACACACACACACACACACACAAAGTATGTATGTATATTCTTATGTCTTTAAAGCAATATACATATGAAAAGACCCTAGACTATTGTTTTCGAAGTTTGTATAATTATTTAGTAGTTCATTTTTCCTAGATCACTAAAATGCTGCTTGTGAAAGTCACACACCACAGCTAAGATCTCACCTGAAAGTTTTTACATTTTCATATCACCGCTATGTTTGTTTGCATAATTTATATTTTGTAGAATAAAAAAGAATTAAAGTAATCAGAGTTTCCATAAAGACTTGTAAACAATACTTCAGCAGAGTAGTTTTTGAAATGGTAACAAGCTTTATTATTTATTTATCATTAGTGTGATACAAAACTTCATTTCTAGATCAATAATAGAGACAATATCACTTTTGGGAATGTAAGATTGAGGATCAGGAAACAAAAAGCAAAATTGATCTGGGCAAGAATAATTTCTGCGACTGAGGGATATAGCTCAGTAGCACAGTACCTTCCTATTAAGCAGGAGGTCCTGAGTTTGATTTCACATACTAAAAGAAAAAAAAAAAGAAAATCTCCGTTTTGTAAGAAATGGAAAGATATCCATTAGATAATTTTTACCAAAGATATATAATATATATATTTTTATTTTGTTGGTTAAATTTCCTGAAAATAGTTCTGACTATATGTATTACAATAAAACATATTTTAAATTACACAACACTGTCAACATTATGAATATAGTAAAATTATGTTTAAAAAAATTTTTGTAATATAAATATTGCCCTTTGCTCCTCTAGAAAAGCTTCATGCTGCATTATTATATATTTCTGAGAGTAATATTTTAGAATTAACGAGCTAATGCTTGCAATGATTTTGTTTTCTATAACTAGCTATAATTAAAATGTAAACACGTAATAAAATTATTAAAACATAAGAAACATTATGTATCTGAATTCAAGATGATTTTTTTTCATAGAAGAAGGAAAGGGACTATAATCATGAAATTCTGAGAAAAAATATAATTGTGAAATACTACGTTAAAAAAACCTTCATTTAATTTTTCTTTCCATTTTTCTTTTCCAAGTAAGGGGTATTTACCCAGCATTCTCATGTTGAGATATACTCTTGAGTACCCTTTCATTGATATTTTTCATTTAGAGATGTATATCTCAAACCTTCAGTTACCTAGTTGGAAACTAAACTTTTTAGTTACCCTTCCCATCCTTCTATCTTGGTCTCCCAGACAGTTGGCATTACAGGCATGCACTAGCACTACGAGTTCCATTGTATTATTATTATTTTTTATTTTTTAATCTTTGTTTTATTGAAGTACAAATATCAATGAAACAGTTTTAAGAAACCTTGACAAGATGGATTTGATAAATTAATACATTGCAAACTGTTTTCATAATGTTTTGGTATCATATAATGTGCATACATGATATTATACTTACAGACATTATTATACCGTATGTCTCTTATCATTAATCCATTGTATTATTTTATTTCTTCGGTTGAATTTTGATTTTAGAAACATTAATTTGATTTTATTGTGACATTCACAACATTTATTTTTTGCTGAATTGACATATGCAGAGGATTTTCCATTTTAGAATTTAAAACTGCAAATCTGATGATGAATAAAATATACCTAAAAAGAATTAGACATTTTTTAATATAGTAGAAAAAAATGAATGCAATTGATGGCAGAAATATTTTGAACAAAAATATGTAGTCAGAGAAAGATTCTGAAATTATGCTGAAATATGCAACAAAAAATTGAATTCTCTATAGGAGTATAGAATTATTTTTTATATGTCAGGAACAAGCCATATATCATACTCTGTTGGAGCTATAGAGTCTTTAGGAGTTCTGCAAACTTTATGAGAAGGATTGGTTGAGCGATAAGTTAATTTTAATAAATTTAAATTGTTTAACATTAAAATATACTCATATATCCCATTTAAGTTCTAAGACAAGTAGCTATGCATGTGTTTCTGAAATAGTTCTCTGCAATTTATGAACCAATAAGGGAGTATTTATTCTACCTCCCAAATGTCTAGAATGTATGCTCTATTCACTTACTGCTGTATTTGATCATAGTGGTCTATGTCAAGAAGCTCATAACCATTATTGTTGTACTTATTTCCATTATTAAAAGCTTTTCTTCCTCTGACTGCCTCTTATTGCAAAAGATTTAAGTGTTTGACGCCATTTTTTGTCAGCAATTTTCTCTTTTAGAAAATAGACTTTGAGAATTAACAAACTGAAACACAACAAGAGAGAAATTAAATTGTCACAATCAATGCCTAAGCAAAGGTACATCCTTAGAAAGACGTTGACAGAAACCAGGATAACATCTCAGGTTCTGACCTTTGGTGCAGACAGAATCCCTTATTATCAAAAATGCAAATCAAGAACCAAAAACAAGGAGCCCAGTGTAAGAAGAATTTAATTTCAGAATTTTCACACTTTAAATTTCAAATGTCTAGTTTTTAATGGAAAGGAAATTATAAAGAGTATGAAAATCAGAATACTATGGCATATTTTCAAACATTGAACCAGAAGAATATGTCTGTGAAAAAAAGATCTAAGAACAGATCAACTAAATGTACAACTGGAAGCAAATGTCTTAAATATCCTAAACTAAACTATTGGGAGATGTAGGGAAAGGTAGGGGAAGAATGTATCAACAAATAGAGAAATTCATCAAGAGACAAAATAAAAAACATTATGGAGCTGAAAAACATAACTGAAATGAAAAACTAGATAGACTCAAAACTAAAAGTAATATAGAATTAGTTACCTAACTAATGATGCAATATATATATATATATATTAACCACCATTATTAAGCACTTCTCAACAAAAGGTGAAGAATTTCGAAAGCAGCAAAATTCATTACTTATAAAAGATCCTTAATAAGATTTTCACCAGTTTTTCATTAAAATCACAAGTACAAGTATGGTATATTCAAAGTAATGAAAATAAATTAAAACATCTATCAGTAAAGTATCTTATAACTAGAGAAACTAAATTTCTTTTTTTGTCTTTTGTTGGTACCAGAGATTGAACTCAGGACCTTGCTCTTGCCAGGAAAGCAGTTATTCCACTATCTCCCCAGACCCAAAATGAAATTT
Organism: Ctenomys sociabilis; assembly: GCA_004027165.1. Taxonomy (NCBI): domain Eukaryota; kingdom Metazoa; phylum Chordata; class Mammalia; order Rodentia; family Ctenomyidae; genus Ctenomys; species Ctenomys sociabilis. The sequence goes on along the minus strand of PVKA01012049.1, from coordinate 22,977 downwards.
CAATAAGAATAAATCTTTAATAATTGCTTCTGAGTGTCCTGGTTTAAACTGAAAAGTGCCAAACCAAATCTCAAAGTTACATGAGAGTAAAATTTGGAGCTCAACTGAGTTTCATGATGTTGCAGTACAGGTTCTCCTATGTCCTGAGTCTTCGCTGACCTTGAAAGGCTAGGGCCAAAATGTTGGCTGGCCTGTGGCTCTTCTATTTCTCCAATTTTGATCTGTGAACTTAGGTTGTTAACCACCCAGAAGAAAAGCTGATTAGTATCCTGCAGCATATGCCATTCACTTTGCCTTATCTGACTCAATTGTTTTTAGTTGTTGTTGTACATTTCCATTTGTATTTCTTCTTTTTGTTTCTTATACTAGAAAGACTATACGATATTTACACATGTGTGTCTGGTTTATTTCACTTATGATTATATGTTCAAGTGGCATCCAGACCTTAATAATATTCTGAGATGTATAATTTTGCTTATCTTTTTAATATATAAAAAACAGCACTCAAACAATGTGATACTTACATAGATATAGACATATATACCCTTGGAAAAATAATAGAAAACACAGAAACAAACATTTACATATGTGTTAAGTGATTTTTGAAAGGTTACCAACACCATTTAGTAGGCAAATACACTCTTTTTAGCCAGTCTTAGGTCCACAGATTAATATTGGGTTCTTACATCACAAAATGTATTAATATTAACCTAATAGTAGCTGCAGTCAAGAAGAACTGCCTACAAATACAATCTTCTAATATAAACATTAGAAAAAATTCAGGATATGATATTTGACAATGACTTTTTGTGAGTACCACAAGAAATAAAAAAATGTACGGATTGCCTTAATGAATTGAAAAGAAAAAAATTGTTAAAACACACTATTAATGAAATAAAAAGGTAACTCATACAAAGCAAGAACATAGTCACAAGTTGTATTCCTGACAAGAATTCATATATACAGAACCATCAATAATGCTTAAAATGCGAACAAAATGAAGCATGTGCTGAAATCCAAATATGGAAAAAGACTTAGACATTTGACTGAAGAAAAATACAAATGCTAATATGCTTATTAAATGTGTTCAATATCATTAATCATGAGGTAAAAATAAATCAAAGCTGAACAGGATCAATATAAATACATGTAAACTTACACAAGCATTTATTAGTTAAGATTACAGGACTAAAGTGGGAATACTTCGTACAGCCCTCTGGAAACAATTGCATGACTCTGAAACAGTACCTGAGCACTGAAAACTCAAGGCTTCCAGCAGCAGTCCGGGAGCAGGTGCCAAAAGCTCACCGCACTTGTGTGAGTGAGGCCGTGCGCTACCGCAACACAATGAAGGATTAAAGAACAGGTCTCCGAAAAGGATTTGAGACCGGGGAGATGGCTCAGTAGAATAAGCGCTTGCCTGGCAAGCACAAGGGTCTGAGTTCAATCCCCGGTTCTGCCAAAAAAAAGTTTAAGAGCTGGTGCATCTGTGGTCACTGCACCATTATCCACGTCAGCTGCGACATGAAAGCAGCATAGTAGTCTATAGATGAATGGACAATGTTGCATATTTGAAATGTGGGAAGATCTATGTGAAATAAAAGTCAAAAAGAGAGTATGATTTTATATAGTTCAGTTTTATAGTGAATAACATAAAACTAGAAAATTAATTAGAAGTTGCCAGGGAACAATGAAACATTAGGGTTTAAAGAGAAAAAAATATCTAATTTCTTAAAGAGAAGAAAATTTTGAAATGGATAACATTGGTACTATGGTTACAAAAATTAATCTATGTATTACCACTGAATCCTTCGTTTATAAAAAGCTAACATGGTAAAATCTAAATATGCTTTATCATAATGAATATTGGACAAAGAAGGGAAAGATACAGACAGACAGAAATCAGATGGAGGGAAGGAGGAAAGGAAAGAAATTGTCTTGATAAATGTAAACCGAAACTCAATAATACAGACAGTATAAAATACAAAATGACTCCAATAGATTTTCATCTGTTTTATAAGTCTTAGACCAAATTTTCGCATTTTATACTATAATTCATATATGAAGAAATACGGGTCTTTCCTGAAAATCTACATTAAGAGGATAACTAAATAGATATCAGATATATTTAATAGTCAGAAATTCAACATGTGAATTATTTTTTAGATACTCCAGTATGCCACTTGATTCATCATAAATAATTTTGAAGAATTTTGTGATTATGCATGAATGAGAAGAAGTAGACTGATTGTTAAGGAATAGGTCAGTTTATTGAAAGGGGCTTCAGAGTTCCATGGAATTCACTATTAACTACAGAAAATATGGGAAAGGTAGATTGAATGATTTAAAATCTGAGTTAAGATGTATTAATGTGTAACTAGAAAAGGTGACAAAATGTCCAGCATGTCTGTCCTGATGTCCTGAAACACACCGGATATGTGCCAAACAGTTAAATGGGGGCTATAGTTTTACAAAATCCAAAGCAATATTTTACCTTGTGATAGTGAGTCAAACTTAAGAATGAAAGCAAAAGAGATACCAGTGCTCTTTCTTCTTTGGAAACACACACACACATACTCTTTGTTAAATAGTGTAGAAATCATCCCACCTTTACTGTTCATTCACGTGTAAGTTTGATATTAATTCTTTTATTCCATCAGTTTTGGAGGTAATAAAACCTGAAAAAATATAAAACAAATTACTTCTAAACAAGTATCATCATCATCATTACTATTCTCATGTATTTCATACAGGATCTCACTACGCATTTTAGACTCATAGTGCTCCTCCTGTTTTCACCCTCCCCAGTGCTGGGGTTACAGGCATGAACCACCAAGTCTGGTCTCTGTGGCCAGGTGCTGGGCTAGCATGGCATGTGGTGCCAGGGATCAAACTCCAGTCCTGCACTTGCTAAGCAGGCGCTTAGTCTGCAGAGCTATCTACCAGCCCAACAAGAGCCATTATTGAGAAAAGGTACTACACATGTATGTGGAAGAAGAACTAAAAGAAACATAAAATCCTTAAGAATATGTATCTGAGGTTAAATGAGTGCATGGCAGTTTCATGAATTTAGTGTGAGTTCTAAATAAAGAAATAGATCTGCTAGGACAGATGTCAAAGTGTTTTGTGGATATGCCTACAAAATGTATTTGATGTCTATATAATCAGATAAGTAGAAAAAAATTGTTTAATGTGGTGTATTGACTGGATGAGATCTGAATTGAACTAGAAGAAATGCTTGGAGATGGCTATCCCTAGAACTTTATTTCATTTAATAAGTAATGATTAATGTAAAACAATTGCTTAAAATAAGCATGAAAGGTCACAGAAAATGAAAATGTGAATGCATTTACAATACTTAAAATAAGGGCATGTGTTTAGCTATCTTTCAAAATCCTTGCACAGAAAAATCTCAGTATCAGAGAAAGTGAGAAGCTTAAAAGGCATTTTTCAAGACCTTGTATCAAATAAATAAATTATTTAACAGATTAATTTTTGTGAATCAAGCAGGAAAGCACATTATTTGTAGCAACCTCTAGTCTAACTAAATAAGGATGAAAAATATTTGTTACTATTTCTGCCAGCAAACTAAGTGGATACTTATTTCATTCATTGAAATTTTTCTTCCACAAACATGACATTATGGAAGAGACTATGAGGTCTTATGGATCTTTGCAATATTTCACTGCACATTTCTATTTAATATAAATATCTGCAAAGAAAATGTGCTAATGAGCTTCCTTATTTTTGCTAGAAATAAATGAATCCAAGAGGTTTATTCATCTGTTTTACTTGTTTTATGGAGAGATATTTCAGGGTTTCAGCCAATTAACATTTCAGTAGCTTATCACAAAATTTATATGAATTAGCAGGCCAGTTTGTCATTACTTCACTAGGGGAGTGTTTAGAGTACTTCAACCAGAGTTCTGTTACCTGGATTACTATCACTATAGACCAACACAGTGTTATAAGTTTTCTAATTTGTGGATTTAATTGTTCATTAACCCAATTATATTATATCAATTTTCATTCTACTCATTCATGCACTACTAATTGGAAAAATATATTTTACTTAAAAATACTAAGTGATAAAACTTGAATATTTATTAATTTCTCCTTGAGGAAAGTGAATCAGATTGAAGATCAGTCTTTTCTAATCTTGTGCTGCCGCTCCACCACATTTCTTTGCTATGATCACATTCGTTGTTCACAATCCATTAATAGCTCTTATTTATTTATTGCTATGCTTTATATAATTGAAACATCATATGAAATTTCATCTTAAATCAAGCTGTCCTAAACAAATGCATCCCATGTCAGCATTTGCTGTCCTGATAATATAACTCTTTATCTTGTGAAAATGGGAATACTGTTCAGTTTGGAATGTTGCTTCTCTGAACACGAACAAACGAGAAAGATGTTAAGGGTAAAAAGCACCTATTCTACAGACCTTTGTCTGCTTAGATCCTTGTTTGTTCAAAATGAAGAAATGTAGGATAAGAGTCATTTGTAAGATTTATTTCTGAACACATTAACAAATAGGCATAATTCTAATTGTTTTCTCTGCCTTTTAATCAAATTTCTTATGTCCTTACCATTATTTGCACACTTCTAGAAGAAATCTATTAATTTAGTACTTCAATTCAAGAAAACAAATGCATGGCTCTCACTATTCCATGCATAATTTTATATAAGCTGTTTATCCAACAGAGTTATAATTCATAGAATGAAATGATTTAGAGAATATTGATCTGTTACACTATGGATGAAGGATGCAAGCATAAAGCATATCATGAATACATAGTTGTTTCAAATTTCTCAAACTACAAAATTGTGCCCTGTTTGTAGAAATTAATGAAAGCACAATATTATTTTTAGACTCTTTATTCTCTAAGTGACTTCAAATTTTGGATCAGTTTTTCTTATTTTTTAAATTGATGAAAATGAATCAATTCATATTATCCATCTTAGCCTTATGTTTTAGTTATAAATATATGTATATTTTTTTCATGTTTCAACTCAGAAACTAGTTCAAAATTGTTCTAGAAAACATAAAATTGGGCTGGCCAGAGAGCTCAGTGGATTAAAGTGTATGCTTAGGCAGAGCCCAGTGGCTGGGTTTGATCCCCAAAATGCTGGGCCAGCCCCTCCCCTGGGACATGCTGAGATTATGACTGAGACTTGGTGTGGTAGCCCCTTGCCTGTAATCCCAGTGCTTGGGAGGCTTAAAATAGGAGAATCACTATAAGTCTGAACTGAGTAGTGAGACCCCGTAGACCCTGCAGAAGGTGTACCAAAAAGAAAAAACAAAAACAAAAAATCATAGAATTCATACAGGATTTTAGCCATGTGACATAATGTACACATTCAAATTTAAACATCATTTGCTTTTTACTTCCCCTTAAACTTGCCAAATAAATATGTACATCATTTGTGTGACTGATGAATTGAAATGAGAAATTAGAAACAGAAAAACAGAAGTTAAAACTTTATTGGAGATGTTGTTGTGGAGGCAATTATAGAGACTTGCTATGGAATTTCTCCTTGGAAAACATAGGCAGCTGGGTTTTGATGTTAGAAAGGTCATAGCCAAACAAGAAACATGCAAACATCTCATGTACATTCTGATTTTTATTGAGGTTTATATCTTATGAGAATATTTCTATTCTGGGGAATTTTTAGAGATTGGAATAAAAATGTTACACTTTAAAAATAGTGTGAAACTATAAAAGCAAGAGCAACAGTAATTCACCACATATATTTGCTTAAAAAGTGCTATAATTTACTCTCCAAAGGACTAAGGCTAGGTTAGAGAAGTTCCACCTGCTCAAAAAAAAAAAAAATGGTGTCATTTATTTCAACAGTTTGACGGTGTGTGTACATGGGTTGGGGAGTATTGGACTGAGTTCAGAAGGGAGGTCAAGAATTTATCCCAGTTATTACTAGAAACAAAAATACAATTGCATTGTCCTATGAAGTTATATATCACATAGGTGTGTGTGTGTTTCTGCAAATTCAATCTGTTAAATAATCATGATGCATCCAGCATCATATTAATATTTGATCTGTATAGACTAATTCACTCAAAACCTAATTTGATGGAGTTCATTTATGAAGGTCGTTCATGTTTCTGCTTAAGTGTTTGGATTTTGTTCTAGAAAGAATAACATGTGGAATAGGAAATCTATGCTATTTTTGGATATCTTCTCAAATATTGCCTCTTAAATATTGGAAGCATTGCTCAGTTAGAAAATTAAAGACTGGAAATAAAATATTTTCAGATATTTTGAAACAGGCACACATTTTACTGGGTTACTTATCCAGTAGATATTTATCTAATTTTATTTATAAAAATACAAAAGTATAGGCTGTTTAGAAAAAGTGTAAATAAATATTCCTGTACTGTGCAGAAAAGCAGAAAGAGGCTGGGCCCCCTATATGCTCCTATTTATGCTCTTGCATGAAAGATAAACACAGGGAGCAAAGATAAACAATTTTTTTAAGAAAATGTCAATGCAATCCCTTGTTAGTATCCTTTTAAAAATGAGACAGTATCTTGATTCTATCTGCCTTAGAATTACAAAAAGATCAAGAGAAGACTTTATCATCTTTTGCAATGAATTGGCATAAAGCCTAGGAAGAAAAAATCTGCTACAATAATTCCATTGACCTATTCCACTAGTTTAGTGATAGTTAATCCCTCAGTGCATATATTCAAAATAAGTAACACATGTTGGTTTTGCAGAGTCCCATCACACTTCTAAAGGGAAAGCAACCCTGTGTCTTTCAATCACGTATCAAAGAGAGATGCATGTACAAAGTGTTTAATCATCCTTGATTCAACTGCCTCTGTGTAATGTGTTTCTACATTTTGATTACAAATTGGGCTAAGAGTTGACAGGACAGTTGTTGGCTTTCCAGGTATTTTATCAGATACTAGTAATGAAATATTACTTGTTATCAGTAATATTTATGATGAACTTCATTAACTAGTAGACTTCCTATCCCAAAAGTTATATCTGAATTTTAAAAGGAAAGCAAGACCTCATAGTGTTATGAATTAGTATACATTGCACTTAACAGTGTTAGTCAATTTTAGTTCTGCATTCCTGAAAAAAAATCAGAGGGATTACAGTCTTCCACCTTCCTGCACTCTGAGGAATGACTTCAAAGAAGCAATCGCACAAGGCTTAGGACCAACAAAACTAATGTTTTGTTAGGGGCTAGGGAGATGACTCAGTGGAATAAGCACTTCCCTGGCTAGCTCATGGGCCTGAGTTCAATCCCAGGTTCCACAAAAAAAAAAAAAAAAAAAAAAAAAAAAAAAAAAAAAAAAAAAAAAAAAAAAAAAAAAAAAAAAAAAAAAAAAAAAAAAAAAAAAAAAAAGCAAAAAACCATAATGTTTTGTTGTTTTTGAAGTTATTTCCTTACTATTTCAATTCTTATCCCTTGGTTAGTGAATAATTAGCTGAAGTGCTTTTTTAATAACTCAGACAAAATAATTGTGTATTTGTTTTGATCAGAGTTAAGTCCTTCAAGTCTTCAACACTGACCAATTCAGTCTTAGTGGGTAGTGGAATACGGAACAACCTTGCTTACTGCCACCCCAGTAAAATAATTCTTGTCCTTTTACCATACTCTAGCTGTTTTCTTCCAAATATGTGATCTTTAAAAGAAAGTCTGTCTCTGTCTGCACTTTAAGGCTGGTAAAACTGAATATTGAGTGGGTGTGGTGGTGCACACCTATAATCCCAGTCCTCCGAAGGCTGAGGCAGGAGACTGACTGTGAGATAAAGGCCAGCCTGGGTTACAAAGTGAGCTCAAGTCCAGCTTGAATTAGATAACCAGATCATCTCAAAAAGATAAAAAAAAATAACAACAGTATAAAAGACTTAACCTTAAGTTTATATCTAGTAACTTAAGTGAATACTTTGAAGAAAACAATGTGCAATAAATAACCATTGTTGAATTTCTATCATCTTGTTCTTTGACATTCTGCATGATTTCCAATGTTTTTATTATTTTGAAAATAAAGTAAATAAATAAATGCAGTTATAAAAGAACTTATGACCAAAAAATACATTTTCCAGATAAGATATTACTTGACAGTCTCTTTCTGATGTATTATAAATTGGTAATCACAAATATTTCCAAGGGAAAACTGTATGAATCACACTATCTGATGATCCAGGATCACATATATAATAACTTGTAAAACTTTTTCCATATATATTTATGGCTATCCAAATTCTTAGATATTGATATCTATGCAGGATATGTGGCAATTGTAAGATGTTAAAAGAAAAATATTTTCAGATGAAACAATTTACAAAACCTCTTCATTTGATATATTCAATAGCAATTTGTATAATTCTGTCAGACTGAAAATATCTCCTACTTAAGAAGCAAAAGTCATACAAAAATAAAATACACTGGAATAAATGTGCATGATTACTGTCCCATACATATATATCAAAACACGTACATCTACCACATAGATGACAGAAGGGAAGAAGGGGCGTCATGTGACCGCACTGCACACAAATGCAGCATTGCTAGTGAGCTGCCCTCAGATCTCCACCAGGTGATAGTTTCCCTGCGCTTTGGTTTCCCTATCTGGCTCTCAATCATTTTCCCACTTATTTTAATTCCACGGTTTATCCACCTGCCATCTTTGCTATTGTTTTCCTCCTTATTTCTCTTCATCATCCCACCAGTTTTAGAAAATCGTTATTCTTTCAAATGATGAAGCATCCTCTCCATTTTTCTTCACCTTTAAGTGTATAATAAATACTTCCACAGGAAGAACAGCAAGTGGCAGAAGCATTAATTATGTTTTCCTTGGGTGATTAACAGAGGAGAGAAGGTTCATGTTCTGTGGTTTCCTTTTTGTGGTATAGTGGAATAAAAATATGCGAGGATCCACTAACTAATATTTGCTCCACACCACACTTCATCTCCAGGAAATACTGCCTCTTCAACAACTTTTCAGTCAAAACTTAGGAGATTCTATAAAAGGTTATACTGAATGTTTTAGCCCATTCTTGTGTAGCCAGCTGGTGTTGCTGAACAGATTACAGTGTAAGAAGGAAGTCTACACACTAATGTTATGCTGTTTTAACTACTACAGCTTTTAAATATAGCTTGAAAACAGAGCCTTATTGCCCCAGCATTGTTTTTCATTCTCACAATTATATTTACCAGTTGGGGGTATTTTGCGGTTCTACAGGAATATCAGATTTTCTTTATATTCCCTTAAGCAATGACACTGATATTTTGATACATTATAATGACAACATAGAATCTTCTTCTTCTTCTTCATCTCCTCCTCCTCTTAGTCCTCCTTCTCCATGTCCTCATCCTCGTCCTCCTCCTCATCCTTCTCCTTTCTTCTTGTTCTTCTTCTTCTTGTTGTTCTTCTTCTTCTCTTCCTCCTCCTCCTTCTCCTTTTCTTCTTCTCTTCCTCTCCTCCTCCTTCTTCTCCTTTTCTTCTTCTCTTTCTCCTTCTCCTTATGCTTCTGCTTCTGCTTCTTTTTCTTCTTTTTCAGATAGGATCTCACTATACAGTTCAGGGTTTGAACTCACTTCATAACCCAGGCAGATCATAAACTCACAATGATCCTTCTGCCTCAGCCTCCTGAATATTGGAATTATAGGAATGTGTGACCATGCCCAACTATGATGACATTGAGAATCTGGTCATGTATACACAGTCAATTTATCTTTGACTAGAGTACTAACAATACACAATGAGAAAGAATAATCTTTAAAAAATTGCTATTGAATAAACTGCATGTCAACTTTCAAAAGAATCATATTTGACCAATTACATATCTTGAAACATGTACTTAGGTCTTAGGCATTGGCAATTGCCTAAGACCTGATATAATAAAAGAAATCACAGGACAAAGTTTTATTACAATTTTTTCAGCAATGATATGTTTCAATATAATACTAGAAACATAAGCTCAAACGGTTTGTACAAAAAAAAGAAAAACACAACAGTCAAAATATTCTAACAAATGGAAGAAAACAGTTGAAATCATACATATGTGAATGAAGTAACATATAAAATATAAGAAACTGATAAAATTCAATAGCAAAAAATATTAATAACTCAATTAAAATTTAGGGTAAGGGGTTTATAAATATGTCAGCAGAAAAGATATACAAATGACAAATAGGTATATGCAAAGTTGTTCAGAATTTTTTTGTATTTTATAGTAAAAACAAATAGCAGAAACAAACTAATAAGATTGGGTACAGTTTCAAGACAAAAATAAAATTTTAACAATGTTTGTTGTATTACACATTTTCATCATCAAATCTTTTCAGATTATTAGATAGAGGTTTGTATAATTGGTGAAATAATTAAACATTAATGCTTGCTTTCAATGAACATAATTTTTCTTCATTTTTACTATATATACATTTAACTTATTTTGAAGAGAGTACACTAATTGATAAGATATTAGAAATGGTACACATTTAGCAGAACAAGAAGAGCGATCTTCAGTCGTGCTTTTTTCTCCTGTACTGAGGACAGGGTCCACAGGGTCTCACTATGTAGATCAGACTCGTGTGATTCTCCTGTTTTCAGCCTACCAAGTGCTGGGCTTACAGACATGTGCCGCCACGCTCAGTCTTAATCACCCTCTGTGTGCCCTGGGTGCGGGGCTGGCACAGCACGCCCGAGATCGAACCCTAGCTGCTACGCTCCGCCCAAGCAGGGGCTTCAGTCTGGCCCTTCAACCATGGTTTTTATATTGCATCTTGTGTCTTCGATGTAGTTTCTCAGACAATAGACAGTAGCATATAGAATTAGTCAAAGTGAAAATTTTAAACATTAACTGCTACTTTCCAAAAACTGATGGAAAGGAGAACTACAATCACCTGTGTTACTCTCAGCATATACATACATGATTTGTGGCCCTTAGTTTTATTTTTCCCTTTCCTTCATCTTTATTGTTTATTCCTTATGTTCAGCTTCTTTCAATTTTCTTGTATCTATCATTTCTCTCAGAAGTTATTTATTTTTTCAGGTACTTACTCTAGGGAGATAACACTACGGATGGGTATTGTGACATGTTTTCCACATGTGGGTCTGATTTATTTCACTTATGAGTATAACCTCTAGATGCATCTATTTACCTCTAAAGGTCTCAAGTTTGTCTATCTTTATAGCTGAGTAGTACTCCACTGTATAAAAATATCACATCCTTTCTATTCCATTCCTTAGGTAATGGGCATTTTGGTTGTTTCTAAGATTTGGCTCTGACAAATTGTGCTGCTATAAACATGATTGCCCATGTCAAGGTGGTATATTTACAGTTCTTTTGGAAAAACACTAAGAAGGGGAATAGCTGGGTTGAGTGAAATTTCTAGTTCTAGTTTTTTGAGGAGTGTCCATGCTGATTTCCATAGTGGTTGTACGAATCTACAGTCCCCCAAATAATGAAGAAGGGTTCTTTTCCCCCACAGCTTCTCTAGTGTTAATTATTAGTTGATTTCTTTGTGGCAGCCATTTTTTGGGGATGAGATGGTATTTCAAAGTTGTTTTAAATTGCATTTCTCAAATGACCACTGCTGTGGAACATTTTTTTTCATTTATTTGCCATTTATCTCAGATGTCCATTTTGGATTGGGTCATTAACTTTTTATATGTTTTATTTTTTTGTGGAAACAGGAATTGAACTCAGGCCTGTGCACTTGCCAGGCAAACGCTTATTCCACTGAGCCATCTCCCTAACCTGTTAAAGTTTGAGGGTTCAGTTTTTTTTTAGTTCTTTATGTATTCTAAGACTTTCTTTGCCTGAGTGATTGTTGGTTAGGATTTTCTGGGTTGTCTTTTCAATCTGTTGGTGTTTTATTTTGACATGCAGAAACTTCTCAATAAGATGAAATTACAGTTGCTGGGTCTTTGAAGTATTTCCTGAGTAATTTTGTTTTTGTTCATGAACTCTCTGCCCACTCCTATGTGTTTAAGATTACTTTCTCTTATGGTAGATTTAGTGTTTCTTTTCTAATGTTTATATCTTTTATCAATTTTGACTTTAATTTAGTGTGTGGAAAAACTTAAATCTAGTTATAATTTTCAACTTGTGGAGAGGCAGATTTTCCAACAGTATTTGTTAAAGAGGCTATCTTTCTCTCCATGAAAATGTTTGGGCCCTTTGTCAAAGACAAGCTGGCTGTGTGTGTTTGTAGTTGTATCTGCATCTTCTAATCTGTTCCATTGATTCTCAGGTCTATTTTTTGCCCGTACTATCCTGATTTTATTATAGTATCTTTGTAGTATAATTTCAAGTGAGGGATTCTAATGCTTTTGCCTAGCCTTTGTTGCTCAGGATTGCCTTTGTTATTCTAGGGATTTTATGGTTGCAAATAAATGTTAGTAATGTTTTCTCTAGCTCTGTGTGAGATACAATGGTTTTATTCTGATATGGATTGCATTAACTCTATAACAATTTTGCTAAGTAGGTCTATTTTCACAATGTTGGTTCTTCCTATACAGGACCAAAGAATATCCCTCCATTTTCTCAAATCCTCTTTGATTTCTTTTTTCAGAGTATTATAAATTTCATTGTATAGATCTTTTACTTCTTTTGTTTGATTAATTCCAAGCATTTCAATTTTCTTGATACTATTGCCAAGGGTATTGTGTCTCTAATTTGTATCTCAGTGAGTTTGTTATTGGTGTAAAGGAATCCTATTGATTTTGTGTGCTGACTTTGTATCTTTCTGTGATATTGAACTTGTTTATTAATTCTAGGAGCTTATTGTTGGAGGTTTTTGGGCCTTCCATGTAGAGTTTTGTGTTGTCTGGGAATAATGACATCTTGACTTCATCTTTACTTTTCCTGTTCCTCTTGTTTCTCTCTCTTGTCTAATGGCTCTGGATAATTTTTCCAGAATTACATTTAAAAAGAGGAGTGATAATGAGCACTCTTGTCTTGTACCTGATTTTAGAGTAAAAGTTTTAGATTTTCCACATTTAGGACGATATTGATTGTTGATTTGTCATAGATGAGTTATAGGCCATCAATTGAGTTATAGACTATTCATTCCAGTTTTCTTTAGAGCTTTAATCATGAATAAGGGTTGGATTTGTCAAAGAGTTTTCCACATATATTAAAATGATCATGATGTTTTTAATTTTGGCTTTATTGATATAGTATGTTACATTTATAGATTTGCGCATGTTGAGCCCTTCCTGCATTCTTGGGATGAATCCAACCTAGTTGTGGTATATAATCTTCCTGATGATTTGCTGCATGATATTTGATAGCATTTTATATTTATTTAATTTTACTCATTAAATTATATTTAATTTTTTATTCATGCTTTTTTGTTTTGATGGAACTGGGGTTTGAACTCAGGTCCTTGTGCTTGCCAAGGAAGAGTTTATTCCACTGAGCCATCTCCCAGGTTGTATTTGATAGCATTTTATTTGGGATTTTTGCACCTTTATTCATGAGAGGTTGGTCTATAATTCTGCTTTTTAGGGTGAGTCTTTTTCCAGTTTTAGTGTCAATATAGTACTTGCCTCCAGGAATGATTTTGGGAGTATAGCTCCCTTCTCAATTTCACTGAAGAGTTTGAGAAGTACGGGGATTAAATCTCCTGGAAATTTCTTGTAGAATTCAGCTGTGAAGCCATCAGGATCTAGGTTTTCTTTGTTGGTGAGTTTTTTGGTTACATTGAAATTTCAATAGCAGATATTGGGTTATTCAGTTTTTTATATCTTCTTGATTCAGTTTTGGGAATTTGTGCCTATCTAAGAATTTATGTCTTTTGTGTGTTCAATTGTGTGAGAGTAAAGATTTTCAAAATAGCTATTAACAGTGTTCTGAGTTTCCATTGGATCTGAATTAATTTCACCTTTTCTTATTACTTTAATTTACTTTTTTTCCTATTGTCTTTTGAATGAGTATAGTTAATGGGTTATTATTTATATTCAATCTTTCAAAGAATGAAAGTTATTTTAATTATCTGTATTGTTTTCTTCATCTTAAGTGCATTACTTTTCTGTTCTTTATAATTTCTTGCCTTCTTTAGGTTTTGGGCTTGGATTGCTCTTCTTTTTGTAGAAGCTGGGCGTACAGCTTTAGGGTATTCATTTGTTCTAGTTTTGTTTTCCTGATGTGTGAGTTCAGTGCTATATATTTCCCTCTGAGTACTTCTTCCATTGCATCCCACAAATTCTTGTAAGTTGTATTTGAATGTTTGATATTTTGTAGGTATTGTTTAATTTCTTGTTTAATTTTTTCTGTAACCCATTGGTTGCTAATTGGATGTTATTTAATTTCCATGTCCTCATTGGGTTTTTCCCATTTCTTTTGTCATTTATTTCTAGCTCAATTGTACTGTAGTCAGATAATATGCATGGAATAATTTGTTATCTTGCATTTACTTAAGCCTTTTCTAGTTCTGTTTTTTTTTTTTTTTTTTTCAGAACCAGGGATTGAACTCAGGCCCTTGCACTTGCCAGAAAGTGCTTACTCCGCTGAGCCATCGCCCCAGCCTTAAGCCTGTTGTATAGAATGTATGTGGTCTATTTAAGAGACCATACTATGTGCACCTGAAAAAATATGTATTCAGGTCTTATAGGGTGGCACATTCTGTGTATGTCCACTAAGTCCATTTCTTCAAAGATTTGGTTCTGTTCTTCCTTCTCTTTGCTAATTTTTGGTGTACTTAACCTATCTTTTTTGAGATAAGGGAGAGTTAAGGCCCCTATTCGTTATTAGATTTTTTTACTTCCTTTAATATTCATCTTATATAGTTGGGTGCTCCCATATTTGAGGCATACATATTTATGACAGTTATTTCTTCTCCTTAAAATTTTCTCCTAACCAGTATATAGTGACCTTCTTTATCTCATTTAATCATTCTTTATTTAAAGTTCAGATTGTCTATTAACAGAATACTTGCCTCTGCTTTTTTGAGCTCTTGGAGCATATAGTATTGTTTTCCTTCCTCTGACTTCCGGTATGATTTTGTGTGTGTGTGTGTGTGTGTGTGTGTGTGTGTGTGTGTGTATGTTAAATGTGTTGGTGGGATCTTTCTATTGCTCTTGGGGTTGTGCACATTTTGATTCCTTTTGAGAATGTCTTTAAGTATTCTGTGTAGCATTGGTACGGTCGTTATGAGATAAGGTCACTAATTGGTTTAGTTGTTCTTTTTCATTGAAGTATTTTATTTCTCCATTAATTTTGAAAGCAGTTTTATAGGGTATATAACTCTGGATTGGAGTTTGTTTCCTATAGGACTTGAAATTACTTAGCTCCATGCTCTTCTTGATATGGCGAATTATGTTGATGTTATTCTGATGGGTTTTCCTTTAAATAGGATCTGTTTCTTTTCTCTGCTTGCTTTCAATATGTTGTTCCTGTGATGAATTTCTGGGAACATGATTATTGTATATCTGTGTATAGTTTTAATTGGGCTTTATGTTCTTTGGTGTTCTAGCTCCTCATTTACCTGAATTTCAGTTTGTTTCCCCATATTTTGAAAGTTTTCTGTTATTCTCTCTGGCCATATTCTTTTTATATCATTTGTGTTTGCTCTTTCTCATGTATTGATGCCTATTAGTCTATGTTATTCAGTTTGCATTGTCTTACAGCTGTTGAATTGTTATTTCCTGCATCCTTATTGTTAAGACATGTTTTTTTTCCTGGTCACTAATTGATATGAAGTGTTGAAGGTCTGAAACTCTTCCTTCACTTTCATTCAAATGGTTTGGCCAGCTTTTAATGGAGTTTTAAATTACCTATAAATCTTTTTTGAATCTGTTTCCTGAATTCTGTTTTCTTTCTATACTGCTCATTGAAGGTTTCTCTCATTTTTGTATTCTCTACTTTTTTCAGTGTTTTCTTTAGACATGCTTAATAATTCTTTCATTATATTTACCATTTCATTTTTGGTCTGGGAGATTATTTCTGATCTCATTTCCTCTATACCTTTCTGTAGTTATTTCTTTATTTCAGTTGCTACTGTTTTAGAGTTTCCAGGTGTGGGACTACCTATTTCTTCTATGCCAGTGTCACCTGAATTTGTTCAAGCTGAGCTCAGGTCACAGATTGCATTTTTCTTCTTTGTTCTGTCATCTTCTATTCCAGGAAGAATTCTTTATTTTGATTTCTGTGATACTTTTATTGTGAATGCTTGTTTGTAGCTAGCTATATCACTGCAATCGGAGCCTCTCTGTAATGCATCTGTTCCCAAGATTTTGTCTTCTCTATTGATACTGTGATATTGGTTTCCACTTGCCAGTATCCTATGTTCTTTGCTATAGGGCTTTGGTAAGTTTGCCACCTAAACTTCCCCTGTTATTATTACCCAAGGGAGAATATGAGGTTAAAGTAGATACGATATTCTAGTTATGGAAGTAAAATTAGCAGTATTAATAACAGCAAGTGAAATGGAAGAACTTTGGTACCTAATGGTTTTGTATTTCGCTCTCTTAAATTCCACCTGCCACCTTCATTGTGAGAGGATCTCCCTGTAGATCTGGGCCTCTCCTTAGAGAGCCAGTCTGCATGTAGGATTCCAGGTATGTGAAGAGAATTGCCCAGGCAGCAGTCTGGGAACTAATTTACATATAATTTTGCAAATTATGATCTGCTTCACTGTACAGCTATAAGGTTTTATTCTATGGTCTAACATACAGAGCCACAATAGAGTATCACCTCACACATTTCAGAATGACAATTACCAAATAATGGTCATAGTAAGAAAAGGTATTAGATATAATGTATGGAAAATGGAACCACATACATTATGGATTATTCAAAACCATGCTGTTACTGAGGAAAATTAAAGAGAATCTTCAAAAATTGGAATACATACATACATGTGTAGATATAGATATAGATACAATCTTACTACAGGTATTTACATAATACTATTGAAACAGTGGTTTTTAAATAATGATGTGCACTTCATTGCTCATTGTAGCATTATTTATTCATAATAACCATGAGGTGGAAATAACCTAAGTGTCCTTAGAATGATAAATGCTTAATGATAACTTGGCACATATTTTTGTAACCAACCATTATTCAGCTTTAAAGAGAACAAAATACTGCAATGTGCAAATGCATAGGAAAACACTAGGACCTTATGTTAAATGAAATCGCTCAATTCCAGGCAAGCAAATAGGGCTTACTTCCACTGACACAAATCACTTAGTGACTCCCTCTAAGAAAGTCAAATTCACAGACAAATTTAAAAAACAATGGGTGACATAAGGGAAAGAGAGGAAAAGATAGCAAGTTTTTAATCATAGGGGATAAATTCTCCCCTGTATCAGATTTTATCAGGTAACTTTTGTTCAGCATTTTCTGTGGTTAACAGTAATATATTTTACACATTAATGTATTAAACAATGAATATGTTTTGAAAGTGTAAACATATAGAGATGGTACAACTTTTGTCATGTGTTTTTACAATAGAAAAAGAAAAACATGAACAATAACAAAAAGCAAATTTTACGTCTTAAGCTGCAACAGATGAGTAGTGCATGTAACTCAAAATCTTTCTTGGCAACAAGCATCTGTAAGTTGTCACTGAAGTTTGCTACTCAGCAGGATACTGTCAAAAAATTTATTAATAGGCAAGGACCAGAGAAGAGAATAAAAAATCTAAGCATATTGTTTGGAAGGGCAAGGATCTGACAGCCCTGTTATATTACATTTCTAGAGAAGCTAAAGGCTTACAAAGAAATGATACCACTCACCCCTCTACACAAAAATGGGTTGGCCATACATGTCTGTCTTCACTGAATTCATCTTCTTTCTTTTATTTTTTTTTGACGGAACCTGGATTGAACTCAGGCCCTTGCTTTTGCCAGGGAAGCGCTTATTCTACTGAGCCATCTCCCTGGCCACTGAATTCATTGTCTGTGTTACAGGTAAAATTAATTGTTAAAGCACAATAGGTATAAAACATCATAAATTGGATCAATAATAACATTTTCAATTTTTGTGGGCTATGGAAATAATGAATATGAAAGAAACTTCAAATAAAGACTTATTTTCTGAGGTAGCTGAACCCTAAATTTTAAAAACGGAAGTGTAGTCAGTAGATACACTAAAATTTATTTGGCTAAAACATACCTTTATCACTAAGGAGCAGCAGAACATATTTTTGTGGGACATATGGAATTGAAGTTGTTTCCCTTTTGGAAAGAAAGAAATGAAGAATATAAATGAAAGCCAAGAAGTACACTAAAACTTAAAAAAAGAAATCATTGTGAAGTCACTGATGTTATTAAATACAAGTAATATCTCTTATTTATGTTTAAATGGATTGTGTTCAATTAATTAGGAGGAGGAAATTATTAGAAATTTTATTTCAAAAGGTATATAGAATAAGTTGAAAATTATACCACAAGAAAGGAAAATAATATATTATATAGCTAATATAATATCTTATAAAGGGCAGCTATGGGAAATGTTTTGCTTGTTCAGTTCTTCTGTCTTTTTATAATTCTTAAGTAGCCTGCATTGGCTCATAATATAGCTACCATAAAAACTGCTGTTAATTTAACATCTTTATATTAAGTCCAATAATGTTTCAATAATTTGAGATATTTTCAATGTTCATTTTGACCCATTTTTATTCATCCAGTATTTGAAAGTAATTAAACTAGCCTTTTGTCTTGTTAGTTATAGCAAGATATAACTATAGATGTGGAATTGTAGTTAACTGTATAGGAATCCTATGAAATTTTCTATTGCCAGCATCATATGATATATAAAGGAAATGCACATATCAGGCAACTTCAGATCTTTACCTTGTACATTTTGATTTTGGCTTGCCATTAACATTGTATTAGTAATTTGAAAATAATTTAAAGTATATTCTAGAAAATGAAAAATATTTTTAAATGTAACTGGATAATTTTAATTATTTGATGTATGGTTTGGGTTACTCCCATTGAATGACAGAGACTCAATTTAAGGTCAGGCAGAGCTCATATTGTTAAAACTCCTTTTAAAACACTTGAGGTAGGTATCTTAATGGCTTCCTGTATATGAATTGTAACACTGTATTCATTGCAATCATGCATTCAGATCCTAATACTTCCAGTTCTTTTAAATGTTGATGGCTGTATGTAAATCATCTCATTTTAGTGGTTTATTAAATTTGGTGGGTTAACAGAGAGGGTGACTTTTTTCCCAAGCTGTTTTAATTCAATCCCATATTTTAATTGCATTTTAAACTGTTGTTACTAGAGCTTAATGATGCATCTCCATGAAAGTCACTTTTGAATGCACACACACGTGCCTGTCATTCCAGTTCCAAGAGACAAAATATTTTACTGCTGAATCTTAACAGGCACTAAGAAAATTTTTTCACTTTATGAAACACTACAATAGTTGCAGTGATTTATTCAAGGCTTCAGTATTTCTATACAGGGTTATTTTTCTTGGTGGTATATTTAATAACATGGATCTAATCAATGAATAATTAAAACACTATTTTAGATAGCTGTCAAATGCAGAACAAAATAGATACAGGGGAATGTAATTAATTATGCCCTCCAGGCTCTACTCTGCTTTACCAAGTTTCTTATTTGATATGACAAAAATTTAGGGTTGTTTTGATTTTAAGTGAAAAGATTAACTTTAGCCTGAGGAAAATTATCATGAAGACACAGGGGGATCTCATGAAAGTATGCATACAAGAGCACAAGCTGACCTCAGTGGAAGCATTTTAGTAATCTGATGCTCATCACGCTTCTCTTACTACCTGTCACACCAGCCTCTGCAGCCTACTGTGCTCTCAGGGACTTTGCTAAGTTCTAGCTTCTTACTCAAAACACCATGAAGGTAACGCGTTTGCTGTGAATCATAGTTTGTTCATTTGTGGCAATTGTTTTCTGGGCTTTGACTTGCCACCATTTCATAGACAGACATTTCTGAAAAACAGAGAGGGACCTTGGACCACTCTCCTTTTAAAAGCTAGTTGTGTAAATTCATGCTTGTAGAAAGGCAAGAAATTGAAAAGTTTAAAGCCCAAGTCAAGAAAAGTACATGTGGAGGTATACAATTATAAATGTACCAACATAAAACCCTAAAAGCTTAACAAAGCCTTGATTGAATTGAAAAACATATTTTGACATTTTCTTTGTAAGCACCCAAACTAGTCATTTATTGCTATTTTTGTTACAAAACATACCAATATTTTATTATTTTATGAGACGGATCACTCAAACTATTAATGTAAACTAGATGTCAAGGTAGCGAACATATTAACAATTTCATATGGACAAGTACAATCACTAATATTACAATGCATACCTCATCTCAAATCAATAAAACACATCAGAAATCATATATGCAAATCAATATTAAAATATCTAGTAATCACAAGCATAAAAATCTACTCATTCAATAAAAAAATTAATATGCTCATACTATATACCAGACATTCATTTAAAACTTGAATAAATATCAAGTAAGGCCACAGAACTAGGTGGCAAAACAATGACTTGTCTTTTTATTTTTTAATGTGTCTTCTGTAAAATTCTTCAGGTTTATTGAATTTTATCTCAATGTTATATACGCATCATGATTTTGGGGCATGTGACACTTGAAATTTCAACATCATATATATAGGTCACAAAGATTTTCTCTTAACTTTCAGAAATTTAAACTTTGATTTTAATCATCAGGTCTATGGTTCATTTTATTTTACTTTATTTCATTTTGTGAATAGAGTTAATATTTCATTTCTCAATAGTTTACAGTAATTCCATTACTATTTCCACTTTTAGTTTGTAGTTTCCTCACATTAATTTTGTATATATTTAGTTAAACTTATTTATAAATGCTTCTTACTTTTTCTGCTTATAGATATGGGGAGTTATTTTGCTCTCAATTTTAAATTCTAGTGGTTCACTCCAGTATAAGAAATATCTTTGTGTAGTATTTAATTAGCATATATATTACCAGATTTTATTGTCTAGTAAAGTTGCTGTAATAATTTATTAATTCCACAAGAGTTTTGCTGTAGTTCTTTTGGAAGTTTTGAATACGTAGCTAATCATGTCAATTATAAACAGAGACAATTTTAATTATTTTTCTTATCCATTCTTTTCTTGAACTTACTCTTCGTTAGGATTTTGGTACACTATTCAATAGGCCTATTCAATGGATAGTCTTGCTTGTTTCTAATCATGGGAAAACAATATATAGAATTCAACATTATCTCTGGGTTTGGTTCTAAGATTTTCGGATATATTCTTTATTCTTGGGGAAGTTTGTATTTATTCTAATGTAGCTGAGACTTTTTATTGATGCATTGTTTTTTATGAACTATCATTAGTCTGTTGATATGACAGATGTATTAATTGATTTGTCAATGTTGAGTGACAGTTTCCAGTTGAAATAAATCTCATGCATTTGTAGTATTTAATTAGTATATACATTACCAGATTTTATTGGCTATTGGCTAACATTTTGGTTCAGATTTTTTTTATTTTGTTTTTATTTTTTATTTTTATTTTATTAAAGTACAAATATCAATGAGACAGTTTTAAGATACTTTGACAAGATGGATTTGATAAGTTAATACATTGCAAATTGTTTTCATAATGTTTTGGTGTCATAGAAGGTGCATATATGATATTATACTTACAGACATTACTATATCGTATGTCTCTTACCATTAAATAAAGAGAGTGTACCTGTTTGCATATCTTATTTTTTATACCTGAATTACATCAAAGATTCAATAGTTAATACTTTCTACCTTGTTATTTTCCTAGTGGTTGTCTATAGTACTAGAAGCTAACATAATATCCTGTCCAATCACCATTAGTGCAAATCTTGCCTCTCGTAGAATTAGTTCAGATTTTTGTACCTATATTCATGCAGCACTTGGGTCTATATGAACTGAATGATTCATGGAACTTAAAAACATTATTCAGAGCCAGGTTTTAGAACACTGATGATGCACTGGATGGGAAACCAGGCTAATGTGGTATTTTGATGTTACTCTTATTATTGAATTCTTTACCTTGGCAAATGGTGCACCTTGTGAGATTATGAATACCAAGCCATAACTGCTGCTTGTGGACCACAGTCAAGGTAAGTGTGAGGATGAGTAAGTAATTCTGTATGAGTTTTTATTATACATAAGTCAGGTGTAGTTACCGCTACAAACCAATTAGTAAGCTATAAGAAGTTGATGCTACTTTCTGTGTATGCAGACATTAGAGTAAATACAAAGCAATTGTTACTGTTTTTATTACTTAGATTAATGATTACTATCTTAAATTATGTTAAATGGGCAAATTATTACTTTTTGTAGGAAATAATAATGAAGAAGCCATGGGAAGACCACAAAGAAAATAAAATTTAACCCTGAGTACTTAAGTTTCTAGACCTTAATGTACTACTGCATTTATTCTATGAAGAAACGTAGAATTCTTTTACAGTAATGCACTACTAGAAATCAATTCTGAGTACAATAAAAAGCAAAAGAAACATTTTGATAATATACTTTGTACATTTTAAAAAAGAATGTTTTTGATCCCTGGGCCTGCTGTGCTGGCCCCGTCCCCAGGATGTGCTGAGATGGCAATTGAGACTGGGCTTGGTGGTGTGTGCCTGTAATTCCAGCTCTTGCGAGGTTGTAAATAGCCGATCACTAGGAGTCTGATCTACGCAGTGAAACCCTGAACACCTCGTGGATCCTTCCCCAAAATACAATTTAAATAAATAAATAAATAAATAAATAATGCTAATAGCTAAAAATCAGTTAGCTATTAGCCTCAAATGAGTTAGAAATGATATAAAATACATAAATGAAAATTGTGAGAATCTGGACAGTCTATAGAAAAACTTATGGATGATAGTATTAGAATGATATCTCTAGGCTACATTTAACGGTTTTTAAAACTTCCTTTGGGGAAAAAGCATAAATTAATGTATGTACCAATATCATAAATGAATCTTATGTTAA